>PVKB01005781.1:0-84775 GCA_004027205.1 Ctenodactylus gundi
AAAGTAATTACTTTCATAATGTTAACCACATTCACTTAGGTCTCCATTAGCCAAATGGCAGTCAATGCTAGAAGATATCAAAGTCAAAACCGGGAATAGGCCATTAGCATGTGAAAAATCAAAGAGATTAATTTATCAATCTGCTTTTAAGCATCTTTCACTGGGTGGCTAGAAGTGATATGGTCTTTTCTATTTTAAATGAGATGGGGTCTCACTCTGTAGTCTAGGCTGGTCCTAAACTCACTACATAGCCCTGGCTGGCCTTGAATTCACAGCAATCCTCCTACTTCAGCCTCCTGAATGCTGGGATTTTGAGTATAACACCACACCCAGTTAACTTTTATGTGGTGCTGGGGAATCAAAACCAGGGCCTTTGGCATGCTAGATGAGTGCTCTAACCACTGAGGTACTCCCTCAGCCCCAGACCTAAGTAATATTTATTTTTTCTTTTTCTATTTTTTATTTACATACCACATCCCTTTTCCCTTCCTCCCTTCTACACTGCCACTCCTCCTTTCCCTCTCCACAGAGTTCATCTTCTTCCTTTCTCCTATAACTCTTTTTTATATTTTGGTTTGCTCATATTAGAGAAACCACATGATATTTAACTTTCTAGGTCTGATGCATTTTGCCAAGCATAATGGTCTAAAAGTGCATCAATTTTCCTAGAAGTGACTCAAGTTTGTTCTTCTTTATGGCAGAGTAGTATTCTAATGTGTGTATATACACACCTTCTTTATCCATTCATCTCAGCTATATTGTCTTCCTCAAAAATTTGACTACATTATAAATTGTACCACTATAAACATGGGTGTGCATGTATTGCACTTGTATGACGACTTTAAATCTTTTGAGAAAATACTCAGAAGTATAGCTGGGTCAAATGGAATATCAATTTTTAGTCTTTTAAGAAATCCTTGTACTGCTTTCCATACTGGTTGTACCAGTTTGTAGTCCCACCAGCAATGTAAGAGGGTTCCTTTTCCCCCAAAGCCTCACCAGCATTTGTTAAGTTCTTCATGGCAGCCATTTTTAACTGGCATTAGATGAAACCTTTTTTTTTATTGATTTGCATTTCTCTGAGATCTAAACATGTTGAACATTTTTTATGTAGTTATTGGCCATTTACACTTTTCTACAGATAATTTTTTATTCATTTCAGAATCCAATTTTGTGATTAGGTCCTTTATTTTGGAGTCTAATTTTTTTAGTTCTTTGTATATTTCTTACTAATAGTTGTCTGTCAGAAGAGTAGCTGGCAAAGATTTTTTTCTTATTCCATGGGTGCTCCCTTCACTCTGTTGACTGTTTCTTTTGCTATGCAGAAGTTTTTTAATTTCATATAATCCCATTTGTTGGTTCTTGGTGTTATCTCACGTTTTGGGTATTTTACTCAGGAAGTCCTTGCTGACACCTATGTCTTCAAGAATTTTGTGTATTTTTCTTCCAAGTTCAATGTTTCCATTTTAATGTCAAAGACTTAAATCCATCTTGATTTTATTTCACTGCATTGTGAAAGTTGTGGGTCTAGTTTCATTCTTCTGCATACGGTTAGCCAGTTTTCCCAGCACCATTTGTTAAAGAGCTTATCTTTACTCAAGTGTACATTTTGGTCCCTTTGTCAAAGATCAGATGGTTTAAGGTACTCAGAATGTTTATGCATCCTCAGTTCTATTCTGTTGATCCACCTGTGTGTTTTTGTGCCAATAACATGTCATTTTATCTTATCAACTGTTGCTGTGTAATATAATTTGTTATCTGGTATCATGATGCCTCCTGTTTTTGTTTTGTTGCTTAAGATTGTTTAGGCTATTCTGGGCCTCCTGTGGTTCCATATAAATTTTGGATCATTTTTTCTAGTTCTATGAAAAATACTGTTGGTAACTTCATTGGGATTGCATTGAAACTGTTTAGGTAGTATGGCAATTTTGGCAATGTTGGTTCTGCCTAACCAGGAACAGGGGACATCCTTCCATTCTGTGAGATTTTTTTCCATTTCTTTTCAGAGTACTATACTTCTCAGTATAGAGGTCCTTCACTTGCTTCATTAGGTTTATTTCTTAGTGTTTATAATTTTTTTCAGGCTACTGTGAATAGAACTATTGTGCTAATCTCTTCCTGTTTTCATTGTTGCTGTAGAAGATTAGTACTGATTTTTGTACACTGATTTTATATCCTGCAACTTGGTTTAGTTTATTAGGTCTAAGGGTCTTCTGGTAGAGATTTTGAGGACATCTATGTAAAGGATCATGACATCTGCAAATAAGGATACTTTGCCTTCTTCCTTTATTCCATTCTCTTGCCTGATTGCTCCAGTTAAGGTTTTGAGCACTATGTTAAGTAGAAGTGAAGAGAGTGGACACCCTTGTCTTATAACTGATTTGAGTGGAAATCCTTTGCTTTCCCCATTTAGGATGATGTTGGCTATAGGACTGTCATTGGTTGATTTTATTAGCTTGAGTCAGGGTCCCTCTATACTTATTTTCATCAGTTTTGATCAGGAGAGGATGCTGTAGTTTGTCAAAGGCCTTTTCTGCATCTGTTGAGATGATATGTGGTTTTGTCCTTGCTTTTGTTGATGTGATGTATTACATTAGTTGACTTGTGCATGCTGAACCAACCTTGCATACCTGGGATGAAGGCAACTTGGGTGCACCGTATCATCTTTTTAACAATTTGTTTCATTCTGTTTGCAAGTATCTCATTGAGAATTTTTGCACCTGTATTTATTAAGGGGATTGACCTGTAGTTTTCTTTCTTTGTTAAGTCTTTATCTGGTTTAGGGGATCAAGATGATACCTGCTTCTAGGAAGGAGTTGGGGAGTATTCCCTGTCCTTCAATTTCATGAAGGACTTTAAGCAGCATTGGCACTAACTCTTTCCTAAAGTTGTGATAAAATTCTGCAGTGAACCTATCAGGTTCTGGGCTTTTCTTTCTTGGTAGATCCATTATTACTGCCTCAATTTTATCCCTGGTTATTGCTATATTCAGAATTTTTATATATTCTTGGCTCAATTTTGGTGTGACATACATGTCAAGAAATTTAACCATTTCTACTGAGTTTGTGAGTTTGTTGGAATATAGTTTTTGAAAGCTTCTTATAATTCTGTATATTTCAACACTTTGTTGTGATTTCACCTTTTTTCATTTCTAATTCCACTGATGTACATTTTTTCTTTTCTTCTTTTGGTGATTTTGGCTAAAGGTTTATCAATTTTACTTAACCTTTTAAGGAACCAACTCTTCAACTCAGTGAACTTTTGTACTTGTGACCATTGGAGATATTATGTCAACTTGAGGCAATCAGGAACCATGTCTGGATTTGGGTTTAGGAACTGTTACTAGATTAGGAAATTAAGAACCAGCCTGGATTAGAATGGGAGCGATATTTGGGCCAGTAAATGAGGGAAGAATACCCACCCGGATGTGGGAGGCCCAGGTGGGAACTCAAACTGTATAAAAGAAGAAAGATTGCTACAGTTTTTTCCTCTGGGAAAGCTCTCACCTTTGCAATTATCTATGCACAGTGACATGCTACAGGGTGCAGATCTTCATCACAGATTCAACCCAGGCTTGACTTGTGCCTGTCTGCCCATCGCTGGTCTTCAGGCACCGATCTTCAATCTCTGATCTTCACCACTGTTCTTCAAACAACTAAGCTCCAGAGAAGACTCTCACCGGCTGTCCAGCAGTCCTGGACAGGTATTCTACCTCACAGCAGAGCAGCCATCGGACCCTCACATGTGCAGGTTACCATTTTAAACTATATCTGTCCTCAGACTTGTAAGCCTTCCAAATAGATCCTTAATTTCTGTAAATTCTACCTTTTGTAAGAACCCAAACTAATACAGTATTTTTCTTTTTTTAGTTTCAATTTCACTGATCTCCACAGTGATTCTTATAATTTCCTTCCTTCCTTCTACAGCCTTTGGACTTGTCTTGTTCTTGTCTCTCTAGGACTTTGACCTGCATTATTAGATTGTTAATTTGTAATTACTCTGTTGTTTTTACATGTGCCCTCAGACCTGTAAGTTGCTATTAGTACTGCTTTCATTGTGACCCATAGATTCTGGTATGATGTGTTTCCATTGTCATTTGACTTTAGGAAGTTCTTGTTTTCTTCTGTGATCCATTCCTTGCTCAAAAAATGCATACAATGGAAAAAGGACAGCCTGTTCAACAAATGGTGCTGGGAAAACTGGACATCCACATGCAGAAGAATAAATCTAGTCACACACCTGTCACCATGCACCAAAATCAAATCAAAATGGATCAAAGACCTAAACATTAAAAATGAAACACTAAACCTTCTGGAAGACAAAGTAGGCAAATTTCTAAAAGACATAGGGGTAGGCAAAGATTTTCTTGACAAGACACCAAGAACAAAAGAAATTATCCCCATTATTAACAAATGGGATCTGGTCAAACTAAAAAGTTTCTGCACAGCAAAGTAAATTATCAACATTGTAAAAAAAGATCCAACAGACTGGGAAAAAATATTTACCACCAACATCTCAGATAAGAAGCTTATAACTAGAATATACAGGGAGCTGAAGAAAAGTAAGCCTACCAAAATAAAGGATCCTATTGAAAAGTGGGCAAATGAAATGAAGAGACAGTTCACTCAGGAAGAAATGCAAAAGGCTAATAGATACAGGAAAAGATGTTCAACATCTCTAGCCATAAGAGAAATGCAAATCGAAACAACGCTAAGATACCATCTCACCCCAGAGAGAATGGCCTACATCAACAATTCAAATAGCAATCAGTGCTGGCCAGGCTGAGGGGAGAAAGGAACCCTCCTGCACTGCTGGTGGGAATGTAAATTTGTACAACCCCTTTGAAAAGCAGTATGGAGAGCTCTCAAAAGACTACAAATAAATATCCCCTTTGATCCAGTGACACCCCTTCTGGGAATATATCCAAAAGGGGCCAAAACAACACATAGCAGAGATATATGTATACCCACGTTTATAGCAGCACAACTAACAATAGCTAAAATATGGAAGTCACCAAAATAGCCATCAACAGACCAGTGGATACACAAACTGTGGTATTTATACACAATAGAATACTATGCATCAATAAAGTCCAACAGTGTGGTGGCTTTTATAGGCAAATGGAAGAAACTTGAGAATACCATGCTTAGTGAAGTGAGTCAGAAGCAGAAGGTGAAACATTGAATGGTCTCTGATATGAGAGACCCAGATCACAACTCCTTTGGAATTTAAGATGAAAGACAAAGTGAAAGAGGGGGTTGGGATGGGGGAGGAGGGAGGGAGGGCTGGGGAGGGACAAAAGGAGAGTGGGAAAGCCCCTGTCACCTTGATAAGATACACATGTGCACAAAATGCCCAACCTCATTGTAAACCTTGAATTTTGCATGTATACATATCAATAAAATGTGGGGGAAATGTATTATTTAATCTCCATGTATTTGAATAGTTTCTGAAATTACTGCTATTGATTTCTAGCTTTATTCCATTATGATATGAAAGTATGCAGGGAATGATTTTGATTCTTTTGTATTTATTTAAGCATGTCTTATGTCCAAGGATATGGTCTATTTTGGAAAGTCTCATGTGTTGCTGAGAAAAAGATGCTTTCTATTGACCTTGGATAGAACAGTCTGTAGATATCTGTTAAGGCCATTTGCTTCATGGTGTGATTTAGCTCTAATATTTCTTGATTTTTTTTTTGTGTAGTTGGCCTATTTGTGAGAGTTGGATAATGAAGTCCACTAGTAATATTGTACTGGGGCCTATTTGGCTCTTCATGTCCAGTAGTTTCTTTGTGTATAACTGGGTGCACCTACATTGGGTGCATATATATTTACAACTGTGAACTCTTCCTGTTCAATTGTTCCTTTTACCAGCATACAATGTCCATCTTTGTTTCTTCTGGTCTGTTTTGGTTTAAGGTCTGCAGTGTCTAACAATAGTGTAGCTATTCCTGCTTGCTTCTAGGCTCCAATAGCATGTAGTAAGTTTCCAGCCTTTTACCTTCAGTCTGTGTGCTTCTTTGTGAGTGAAGTGTCTCCTACAGACAACAAATGGTTGGGTTTTGTTTTTTAGTCCACTCTCCCAGTCAGTGTCTTTTGATTTGTGAGTTCAGACTATTAGCATTGAAAGTAAGTATTTTAAGATTTTTTACACAATCCTGTCATTTTCCTGTTCTTCTAGTGTTGGTTCTTTGCTTTTTTTTTTTTAAACACTTTCTCTTAGATGTTTCCTTTCCTCCATGTTCTTTGGTGTTGCTCGCCTCTCTGTCTCTAAGATTCCTCCAAGTATTTTCTGCAATGCTGGGCTAGTGGTCACAAATTTCTTTAGGGATTCTTGGTCATGAATAAATTTTACTTCTTCAGTTTTCAGGGATAATTTTGCTGGATACAACAACATGGGCTGATACTTGCTTCTTTTAAATCTCTAAAGATTTGCCCTAGTCTTTCCTGGCCTTTAAGGTTTGCAATGAGAAATTTGAAGTAATCTGAATGGGCTTGATTTAATAAAAATAATGTCTATTTTCTCTTATTGCTTTTAAACCCTCTTTATATTGTATTTCTGAGGTTTGATTATGATTTCATTATATGTTGTGATGAGTTTCTTTTCTGGTCAAGGTTATTTGGTGTTCTAAAAGCTTCTTATACCCAAATATTAATTTCTTTTTCTAGATTTGGAACATTTTCTTGCATGATTTCCATGAATGAATGTTTATACCTTTGGTGCTGTCTTCTGCTCTTTCTCCTACACCCATAATTATGAGGTTAGTTCTCTCTGAATTATTCATAGTCTGTTGTATCCAGCTACTTTGATCCTTTCTAATTTTGGACTCATGCCTAATTACAGCCTTTGTTTCCTCAGCCTTGTCTTCAAGATCTAAAATTCTGTCCTCACAATGTTCAAGCCCACTTCCCTTGCTTTCAAATGAATTTTTTGTATCTTGAATTACAGCTAGATTTCTTTACCAATTCTCTATCAAAATGTTCCTTCATGTCTTGCATTTCCTTACTTACCTCAGCCAACTTTTTGTTTGTGGCTTCTATATGCTCAGTAAGCTTTGTATTTGTTAGGACCACTATTTGTTTAGTTAGTTGCTCTTTAAGCCCACAGAGCATTGCTTGTATTTCTTTAAGAATATTTTGTTTGAACTGGCTATTCACAGAAACTAATCTGTCTACTTGCTTTTTGACTTCTTTCCCTATGAGTTCCTCTATTTCAGGACCAATGACATTAGTTAGTTTCTGGGGTCTCCAGTGCTCTACATGTGTGCTGTTACCTTATTTTCCCATGATTCTGTTGTTGAGGGAATTCACTAGCTGAGAGGTTTCTTTGAATGTGTGTGAGGGTGTGGGGGGAGGGGGGTGCTGAAAGTTCTCTGAGTTCTGGGCTGGGAGTAGACAATAAAGGGGGACCTAATGGTTTGGCAGGCTCTGAGGTGTCTTGTTCACACCCAGTCCCTTCATCAAAACTCTCCCATCTGTCCTGGTTTCCCTCCCCTAAGGGTGTGGCTCCCCACCCATACAATGCTCACACTACCACCTGAGCTCTTCAGGAAGTCAGTGGCTTTTCTCTCCCCTGCAAATATATCTTGTACCCGTTTCTTCCTAGGCACTCTTTTTAAGAGTGTCCCCCAAAACCCTGATGTGGTCTGTCTGAGGCTTCCTTTACCCTAGACATTTGAGACTCAGGTTCTTTTTGAAAATGGCTCCTACTTACATCACTGCCTGTTAATGACTGCTGAGCACTACTTCTCTCAAGCTGGTATAGGCTCCAGGAGGCCTTTTCTATAAGAAGTACACACTGTGTTTTCAATTCGTACTACCTGCAGGCTCATTTCTGGAGGCTGGGTCTACCAACTGCTGTCAATTCCCACTTCTCCTGGATCCACTCTTACCTTGGTGTGAGGATCCTAGCTCCAGGCTTACCTCCATCTGTGAATGCCAGCAGTTCAGCTGTTCACAATCATTCTGGGGCAGCTTCCAGGGTTGTTGTGTCTTCAGGATTTCTAACCTTCCTTTTAATTGCCAAGGCTTTCCTCCCCCCCCCCCCCGCCCCCCAAGTTGAACAGGCAGTTTTTAACTATAATTTCAATTTTTTAAGTGACTCCATGAGGAGACACTGAGCAGTTATGTTACTCAACTGACATCTTGCCTGGAAGTCTCGACATGGTCTTAAAGAATAACGTATTACTAGGGTCAGAATACCATGACATAAGCACTTGAATTTAACAATAAACATATGTGCCATTCCTTCATTTGGGAATTGAAACCAAACTACCAAAGCATTATTAAGACAGGGCAAAAAAGTGACTTTCTAAGAAAAGGTAAGATCAACTGCAAGAAAGGCTGATTTCAAGTTCTGTTCCCACATCTGTAAACAGTATCTTGACCCTTTGGCCCCTCCTCACTACTAATGAACACTGTCTTCAGAAACAAGTGGCATATATGGAGCCTTCTTATTGTAGTTTGGATCCAGAGTGTCCCTCAAAAGCCTCATGTACCTGTGGATACTGTGTACTGTCACGGGGTGGGATGTGCCTGTAAGGGGCTTGATTTGGAGGGGTGTGTACTGATTCTGCCGTTCCTCCAAAACTTATCTGTTCTGCCACACTGTGAGAATCTCCTCACCCTGTGATTCCACCATTTCCCAGCTGCCCACCTGTGAATGGACTGAGACCTTCTGAAAATATGAATTAAAATAAACTTTTCCTCCCCTAATTTGTGCATGTCTTGCATTCTGTCTCAGTGATGAAGTAAGACACTTCTTGAAAGATAAAGTGACAAACTGTGACTCTCACTGTTTCTATGTTATCCTCATTATCTCTGAGTAGCGAACAAGGAACACCTCATTTCCTACCCACATATACACATACCAGAAAAATCTGGGTGATCCCATGATCTAGGATTACACCTGACATCTTAGCCTTGGGTGATAAGGAATGTCTATTGATTTTTTTTTTTTTGTAGCTTAACTCCCAAATAGCTTGTTTCCTATACAAGTGTGTGTTTTTGTTTACTTTTAACCCAAACTATATTTATCTGAAAAACTCACTATAGCAAAGGCACTATTCTCTTTTTACCTAGTCAAATGGGTTTGACTATTCTATTCATAGAACATCTTAACGTGCCAAGGTTAGAACTTTGCATACTACACAGGACTGGCTATTGGAAAAAGCAATGTGATCTATTTATCAACATACACTGGACCTATGTATCACCTTTCAGTAGACCGGGTATATCACTTCTCTTGCCAAAATATACACTGCACAAACAGCTCATGAATACAAACACACAGAGACACATGCACACATAAGGGAAAATGTAGCTGAATTGCCATAGGGGAGATTTTAAGAACACTGAATCTACACTTAGGAAACTACTCATTTAGGTAGAGAGACTGAGAAGACAAAAGTTATCGTGGAGTACAAAGAAGCTGTGTAACAAGGTTATTAACTCTCTGGGACTTGGACAAAAAGTACCAACAAGTTTCCACATTTACAAATATCCTCCACCTTACTGAACACATTGGAAACCTCAAGGATTAAACTATCAGGGCCACCAAGATATGAAATAAGCCCTACATTCTACAAACGAAATTAATACTGTTTCATTGTCCACTCTTTCCCACTAATATTTTTAAATCAGTGCTTACTGCAATTATTCAGGGAGGTGGAGTTTGTTTATATGAATTAGAAAAACAAATTGCCCACTCCCCCAATAGGGAAGATTTCCTTGTACCTAAATGAAGTGGCATTAAAATCTGCAATGTGTCACTACTTCTCTTACCGGGATTGAGAAATTTATTTTATATTTATAATTACTTATAATTATATAGCAGTCAATATATTATTTTATAAGTATTGTTTTATTAATATGTTTATGATATATAATAATTACATTTATATTAGGGAATTGGTATATATATCACATCTTAATCATTTTTACTTCCTCATTTCCTCCCTTTCCTCCTGACTTCCCCATCTTCAGATTCCCTTCTTATCTTCACAAAGTCTACGTCCACGTTTCCTATCATCTCTTATTTACTCTCTAAATTATATTTTGGGGTTTCTTGTATTAAGAACTAAGCAATGTTTGCGTTTCTATGTCTGATTTATTTCACTCAGCATTATGATCTCATGTTGCACCCATTTCCTACAAATGGCTCAAATTTATCTCTTAATAACAGAGCAGTATTCTGCCATACTATGAACATTATGGATACCATCTTGACTGAGTCCATATTCACAAACTAAATTCCCTATACCCATTATTTCTCTAGAACTTATAGCACCTCAGCTTTTGGAACCCCATTCATAGACCTCAGATCCAACAATTAGGTCCTTGTCTTATTTCATCTGTGCCACAGTAACCTCAGTCTTGATTCCTACAGGGCACATTCCTTTATTGTTCTCTTTCTAGACTCTAGCTTCCCTAGAAGAGTGATGAAAATATAAAATATGTGTCTTATACACTATGATAGCCACTAATCATATGGGCCTATTGTATACTTAAAGTATGCCTGAATTAGAACTCCCACTCAGCAGTAACGAAAAGTTATGACCTCCTGGTGTCAACGAAGTTGAGTGGGAAATCTAGATTTTTACTTCTAATTTATAATAACAAGATAGTAATTCCCTTGTATTTCTGGAGCAATGTCAAAGAAATAGAGCCAGAAGGTTTAAATAAAACTGAAAGTCTCATAATTTACTATAAAATGTCTAGGTTGGTTTTTGTAAAAAAATCACTTGTCATACTAAGAACTGGAAAATCTCAAATTAAATGAAAAAATGGTAATAAATGCCAAAATCAAGATGACAGAGATATTAGAATTACCAAAGATTTAAAAACTGCCATAGCATAAGAGGTAGGGACAAGATGGTGACAGGGTAAATATTACCCCACCAAAGGCTCTTCACAGACACTTCAAAAAATTTGAGGTACAGTTTTAAAAACTATCTGAACTTAGCTTAGGTAAAGATAGGAGCAAAAGGAACTGAAAGGAGACCAGCAAGGAAGCTGGAAACTAGAAATGGGTTGGTTCTCTAGAGACTGCAGACAATGCAAAAAGAGAGCTCACTAGACAGCTGCTCTGGGGTATCAAAGAAGTCAATGGCCACAAACATGAAGTAAGCCTGGAGGGCTTAAAGCCACAGAACAAAATAACAGACAACCTCCAGAAGAAACAAAAAGGCATTATAGGCTGCAAGCTGCAAATGTGGTGTTGGATTTCTGCTGGCAAGAATCTTCTTCAGCTTAGCTGGGCAATGTATGAAAAGATATTCTCAGCAGCACCACACTAGGAGATGGAGCAATCATCAGCCATTAAAAAATAAAAAAGCTTTAATTTGAACTGCAATGGGAAATATAGATTGAACACATTTCAGGAACTTTGGGCATACTCTTGCCTGATAACTGAGAAACAGCTGTCTGTCACAGGAGACAGGTATGGAGAAAGCAGAGCAGGCTACAAACCTTCTCAAAGTTTTGAGCCCAGCAAAAGCAGGCTGAGGATGGCAGAGGCTCTGTCCATTACAGCCATTTGTTGAGGCAGCTGGGTATGAATGTGACAGGTTGGAGGCCATAGGACTACTAGGCCATTACTACTGCCTACTCTCAGCACAGAACTCAGTGGGTATCTGGCTCCCCCTCCTGCCTCATTAACGCTCAGAAAAATTTCTCAGGTTTGCCATGAAAGTGAAGGCCCTTAGGCAAGAAGCACATTGCAGTGGATTCAGACACAGGAAGGGCATAGTAGATCTCATCAGCTGACAGACAGGAAAGAGTAAGCACAGAATCCCAGTAGGCCAACTTTGATTGCTACTCCTCCTTCCCCATATCTGGTGGACAGTGGATGCCAATACCACTGCACCTGAAAAGAGAACTACTTATCCAAAATAACACAGAGAAAAATTTTGGATTTTGAACTTAACCTCAATTGTTCTTTGTACATACTTTGGATGTGTGCCCCCTTTCTTTGGTTTTTGAAAAAAAAATTGCCTTTTCGAAATAGCCATTTTTAAAATCAACTCTTGAGTTATTCTCTCTCAACATTTTTCTTTCTTAAGTTCTTATTTATTTGTGCTACTTCTATCTGATTCTATTTACATCCTTCTAGTCTTTACTGGAATTTTATCTCATCTTTCTCTATCCCTTCTATTCTTCCTTCCCTTCTCCAAAACTGACACTCTTGTTTTAGCTCTCCTTTTTTTACCCCATCATTGTTATTACATGTTACTATAAAGCATTAATAATTTATAACTATCTAGTTTATCCTATTAAGAGTTAATAACTTTTTCTAATTAGTTATGCATAGAACATTAATACAGATTTTTAGTATTATCAGTGGTATAGCGTTACATTTGGTGGATCTTTTTTTCTAGGTTACTATTTGACTTGTCTAGATTAATATTTATTCACAGTATAGATTTCATTTCAAACGTTAAGAGTGGCGTACTTATATTACACAATAGGTTATTATGATATGCCAGTAATAGGTTTGTCTTTAATTATATCATTACTGCTGGTTCCTTTCCTGTTGTTAATGGTATTATAGCAGTTGGAGACAACTAAGATTTAATAACTTTATGTAGTTTAACACAGGCAATTGACATAGATAGATATTTTATTATAAACAATGGTAGAGTGTTGGCCTTTATAGGTCTTTTAAATAAATTAATATTTTGTTTTCTAGGTAGCTGTATTAATAGTATAGACTGCATTTCTAATGTTAAGCACAGAATCGTTATAGTATTTACTGGTTATAATGATGTTAATAATTGGTTTATCTTGGATTATATCATTATTGCAGATTTCTCTCATGTTATTAGTGATGACATAGTGGTTGATTTTAATTGTTTTCAACTGCATGCCAACAACTGACTTCCCTTTTGGGTCACTGACACTGCCATAATTCATTTGCCCTCAATGAAAGGTATAGAGGATCAGAAAATCAGTTGAAAGTTAGACACTAGGAAGATCCTCTAACTTATTAGCTGAGTAAGTTGAAAACAGGCATAAATATCAAAAATCTAAACAAAATTTAAAAAACACCAAAAAATATAATCTAACTAAAGAGATCATCACAGCAGGAAGAGAGTTTTTCTACCCTAACTCATCTGCAATCTTCAGGAATAGAATCATGAGAAAACAAGGCAATAAAAATCTACAAAATGCTAAATTCCCCCAAAACTGATTTGATGGGCCTTTAAATAAAAGAACTTACAGTAAAATAAATAAAAAAAACAAGCAGACCTACTGTTCAAACATCTTGAAGAAAAAATAACAAATGCATAAGATATTTAATGAGAATAACTTACAGCAAAGGAACTCAAAAACAAGTGGACTTAATGTTCAAATATTTTAAAGGAGAAATAAACAAATGTGTAATATACCCAAAAAGTTTAAAGAGGAATTTAATAAAGACATAATGGTTTAATTGACAGAAAAATTACTGAGCTCATAGAAAACACAAACAACTATAGCTGCTTGATAACTCTAAGACAACCGACATCAGAACTATAGGAGCAAAAGAAAAATTCGAGAACACAAAAAATATAAAGACCTTACTGAGTGAAACCATACAAAATATTTTTTAAAATCTAGAAAAAGAAAATAATATAGAGGCACAGGAGGCACACAGAACACCAAATAACCTTGAACAGAAAGCGCTTCCTATGATACATCATAATCAAAATTCCAGAAATTCAACACAAAAATACTAAAAGCTGTTATGAGAAAACAGAAAGTAACCTACAAAGGCACGTGTATCACAATAACGATATTTATCAGCACAGACCTTTCTGCTGTTTTTAGATTCAAATTTATCCCTCTCTTGGTTAACTCTTTATGCTTTTTGTCAAAACTTCCTATAGATTCTAAAGACAAACACTCTCCACTTCATACCTCTCCCTAACCTGTCTTACTCTTCCTTATAGAGCTTTGGCTTATCTATTATGCTCTGACTGGGACAGGCATTCAGTCAGGCTTTTCCCTACCATATACATACTTTCCTCCTATTATAAACCCAAAGCTAGTAGCATTCTTAGTACTCTCAGTCTGCTCTCTCCCTACTCTAATTTTTCTTATTAATGGCATTATTAAGTATTTATAATACACAGCCATAGAGATGGGCTAGGATTGATGCAATAATTGCATACTATTTAGCAAGAAATAGATCAGTAAGATAGATTTGTCTCTATATTATCATCAGTAAGATAGTAGCACCATGAACAAATTCTTCTAATCGGTTACCAGGTAATTTGTATAAAGGCTTCTATTAGTTGTATACATCACACTGAGACTATTAAGAGGGGATAGGGTGTATATATCAATATCTGGTTACTATAAGTGTATAGCTAATAAGTATCAAGTATAAACATAGATACAAATATCCATCACATTGGTAAAGAGGGTATAGGGGGTGGAGCCTAATGAGGGTAGACAATTTCTGGTGGTTTAGTTTAGCCTGGATAAGCAATATAGAACTCAATTATTATAATGTTATTTTAGTGACTGTGATACAATACTATTAATAAAAAATTTTGATAAGTCACTCTTAGGTTTAGTTAGAACGATACATTGGGGGTGTAAAGTGTACATGTTAATGTTAACAGTAGCACAGCTGTAGTACTAAATGAGCTACTAGGTTCTGTCAATAGTCTATTAATTTTACATAGTAATGTAAATATAAATCTTTATTCAAAGTGTGGATATGGTCAAAGTTAGTGATCTTTATATCCAACATAGGCCAACTAGTATTTGTCTATAGAAGATATTAAGTTCCACAATGTTCTTCCTTCACGGAAGAGTAGAAGAGATTAGGAATAAACATAAGGTTGGGAATTTAGACGACCTTCAAAATTCACAGCTGAGTAAATTAAAAATTGCCATAAATTCTAAAACCTGAATGAGCTCAAGGAAACTCTAAGGACAGAAAGTCTAATCTATATAATATAGACAAAGTCCATTGACATTACCTGAGCTACAACTCACTGTAATAGAAATATAGAAAAATAAGGCAATAAATCACCTGAAAGAGTCCAGACAACCCACAAGCTGCTACCAGGGGTCCAGCAGTAGCAGAACCAACAGAAAATGAAATAAGAAACAAGTAGACCTAATGACCAACAAATTCAGGCAGACATGCTAGAGGTGCACAGGGAACTTGAAGTGGGTATAATCAAAGAAACAACAGCTATTACGTATAATAAGTTAAAGGATGACAAAGAGATAAAAGAAGGCAGTGAAAAAACTTAAAGAGCAATTTAGTACAGCTATAAAAAGAATGAAAGCTGAACTTCAGAATATTAAAAAACTCAATGAACAAATGGGAAAGCAGATTGAACACATCAAGGACAGATTATTAGATCTTAAAAATAAGATGAATAAACTGGATCACACAATCAATGAGGACCAAACAAGGAAAGAAAAAGAATGTTTGGAAAAGCTAAAGGATTATTAAAAGAGGAACAATCTCAGAATTATGGGGGTTCAGGAGAGAACAAAAGGCTTAAAAGACATGTTCAATGAAACTAAGGAAGAGTTTCCCAAATGAAGGAAAAGAAATGACCAGAGCTCTTGCAGGCATATAGAACTCCAACTAACCTTTACCAGAAGAGAACATTCCTATAACACATCATAAATAAAATTCTAGAGCCTCAACACAAAGAATATTCAAAGCAATAAGAGAAAAACAGAACATAATTTACAAAGACAGAATAACTGCCTTCTTGACACAAACCCTAAAGGCCAAAAGAGCATAAGAGTGATACCATCTAAGTGCTAAGAGAACATAAATGCCAACCCTGACTGCTATATCTGACAGAATTATCTCTCAAATTTGAGGGAAAAATTAAAATTTGTCACGACAAAGAAAAGTTAAAGAAATTCATATCCACTAGATCAGCACTGCAGAAAATAATTAAGGGAATTTTAGACATTGAGAGACCAAGAGCGACAAACCTCAGAGAAAAGAAAACAATAGACAAGAATCAACTGAGAAGAGTGTAGATCAATCAATCAACATTGAAGCATCATAATGATAGGGTGTAGCAATAATACAACTATAATAACACTTAACGTTAATAGTCTCAGCTCACCTATCAAAAGGCACAGACTGGCTGATTGGATCAAAAGCCAAAACCCCACAATTTTTTGCTTGCAAGAGACACTTTACCCACAAAGAAATACATACAGTTAAAATAAAAGGAGGCAATCCATACACAATTAACTTGGACACAGGAAAAAAGTAGAGGCACCTATAGGAATCTCAAGACACAGCATACTTTGAGCCAAAACACATCAGGAGAGACATAGATAGACACTATACACTGGTTAAGAGAACAATTCAACCAGAAGAAATCACAATTTTCAATATATAAACTCCCACTTTTCAGGCCCCTAATTTTGTAAAATTGAAATTATTTGGCTTGGAAAGCCATGTCAGCCCCTATAAAATTATAGTATGGGACTTCAATACTTGACTATCACAGACAGACAGGTCAATTAGACAGAAAGTCAACAAAGAGAAACAAGTTATTGCAGTTAAACCACATTATAGAAAAACTGGATTTAACAGAAATCTGTAGTGTGTTCCACATAACATCAACAAAATACATTTTTTTTTATCAGGAGCACATGGGACATTCACCAAAAATAGACCACATTATAGGCTATAAGGCATGTTTAAAAAGTACAAAGGAGTTGTTATAATTCCTTGCTTACTTTCAGGCCATAGTGGAATAAAGTTGAAAATCTATAGGAAAAGAAACTACAGAAATCATACAAATACATGGAGACTAAATAATTCAATAATGAAAATAGAATGAGGGGAAGAAGAAGTCAGGAAAGAAATCAAAATCTTCCTGGAGTTAGATGGTGAAGGCAGCACATTATTCCAGAAACTGTGAGATACAATGAAAGAATTCCTAACAGGGAAATCCATAAATCAAAAACAAAGCAATCCCAAATATACAAGATGAGAACAGAAATTAATGAAATTGAAACTAAAAAGCAAAACAAGGAAAGAGCTGGTTCTTCAAAACAATGAACAAGATTGATAAACATCTAGGTAAAGTAACCAAAGGGGGGGAAAACCCAGATCAATGTAATTAGAAACAAAAAGGGGGAAAAAGAAACAACAGATACTGAGGAATGAGTTAAGAACAAAGTAAGTCTGGCAAATAATGCTGGAAAACTATAAAAATGGCAGGATATAAAAATTTACCTTGATAATTATTCTGAATGTGAATGGCCTCAACTTACCTACTAAATGATGTAGACTGCTTGACTGGATGAAAAAACAGAAACCCATAATTTGTTGTTTGGAAGAGACACACTTCACTCACAAGGAAACTCATGGACTGAAAATAAAAGGATGGAATTCAATATTTCATGCAAGAGGACTCAGGAAACAAGCAGAAGTAGCTATATTAGTCTCAGACTCATCAGATTTTAAAACAAAACATGTGAGGAGAGACAAAGATGGTCACAATATACCAGTGCAGGGAACA
Source organism: Ctenodactylus gundi (assembly GCA_004027205.1). Classification (NCBI taxonomy): domain Eukaryota; kingdom Metazoa; phylum Chordata; class Mammalia; order Rodentia; family Ctenodactylidae; genus Ctenodactylus; species Ctenodactylus gundi. The sequence goes on from PVKB01005781.1 coordinate 17,510, forward strand.
ACACAACAGGAAGAACTCATAATTATCAATATATATGCTCCAAACTCTGGAGCACCTAATTATATAAATCAAAAATTATTACACCTGAAAGGACATACAGGCCTCAATACAATTATAGCAAGGGCCTTTAATACTCCATTATCACAATTAGACATATCAACCAGACAGAAAATCCACAAAGATATACAACAGTTAAATGATACTATAGAAAACTTGTGCTTAACAGATGTTCACAGTTTTCCACACATCAACATGTTCTTCTCAGCAGCACAGGGATCATTTTCTAAAACAGACTATATTGTAGGTCATAAATCATTCTCAAATAAACACAAAAGAATAGAAACAATCCCTTGTATACTTTCAGATCATCGTAGAATAAAACTGGAACTTAACAAGAGAAACAGAAGAAAATATACAAATACATGGAGACTAAACAACTTAGGACTGACCAAAAAAAAAAAAAAAGGATCATGAACGATATCCGAGAAGAAATCAAAAACTTCATAGAGTTAAATGATGAAGGAAGTACATCATATCAAAATCTATAGTACACAAGGAAAGCTGTACTTAAAGGAAAATTCATAGCCATAAATGCACATATCAAAAGAACAGAACAGTCACAAATAAACACATTAATGATACTCCTTAAGGCCCTACAGAAACAAGAACAATATGAGCCAAAAGCAGTAGAAAAAATGGTAAAGATCAGATCTTAAGTTAATGATTTGAAAGTTAAAAGACAATAAAAAAGATTAATGAATCAAAGAGCTGGTTCTTCAAAAGAATGAAGAAGATTGACAAACCTCGAGCTACATTTACCAAAAGAAGGAAAGAAAAAGCACAGATTAACACATTCAGAAATGAAAAGAGTGAAGCTACAACAGACTGCAGAAATTATTTTGAACACCTATATTCTAACATGTTACAGAATTGGGAAAAAAGGACTTCCAGTCAAGGTGGCAGCTGAGCAACAGAGCTACACAAGGTCTCCTCAATGACCCACTTAAAAAGTCAAGAATATTTTCGTTAGAAAATGCATATTCAATGTAGCTAAAAAGGGAGGAGCACCCAACAACTGAAAGGAGGCCAGGGGAAGGCCAGAAATTCTGAACGATCATTGAAAGCAGAGGGGAAAAAATCCCCGCAGCGCAGGGCTGTGGCAGGGTGGCTGCAAATGGCTGGAGCCACAGGCACCTGTGGACAGAGGAAAGCTCGCATGGGCCTGGAACATCTGACAGAGCTGGGAGAGGACAGAGCACCCCAACAATGGACAGGAGGCTGCGGGCGGGTCAAAAATCCTGAAGTCATATCGGAATAGGAGGAAAAGAGCTGCCGACTTGGCACGACCCTGAGCTGCTGGCATCCACAGACCACAGACGGAGGAAAGTTCGGAGCCAGAATCTCAGCCTGATGACAGCGTGGATCCTGAGAAGTGGGAACTGTCAGCAGGCGGCAGTCCCAGCTTCTGAAAAATGAACCCGCAGGTAGTGTGTACTAAAAATACAATGTTTGCTCCACCTAGAAAATGCCCCTGGGAGTGCAGATCAGGAGCAGTGCTTGGCCGACATCACAGGCAATGACGTCAGCTGGAGCCATTTTAAAAAGAAGGAAACAAACAAAGCTCAAGACTGAATCCTTCAGAGTAAAAGAAATCTCAGAAGAGCAGATCAGGGCTTTTGGGGTCACCCTTAAACAGTGCCTAGGAAGAAACTGGCACAAGTGGCAGAGAGAGAAGAAAAGAGGGGAAAAGGCTGCTGATCCCGTGAACAGCTCAGGGCGCCTCTGCTCAGAAGGTGGAGAGCCCCGCTCTGAGGGAAGGAAGCCAGGACACACGGAGAGATTTGCTGAGTGGACCAGGGAGAACAAGATAGCACAAAAGGGGGAATCATCTCCCCATTCCTCCAGCACACATCAGAGGCTTCCAGTTCACCGCTGCCCTGCATACCAGAGGCATCTAGGACCAAGAAGTCCATCACCCATCCATTCCACAAGCCACAGGCTGCCAGAGGCTTCCAGAGGCTTCCGGGGAACTACATCACCCTGTCAATCCTGAGACCCAGAGGCTATCAGAGGCACCTAGGACCGGGAATTTCATCGCCCTGTCTGTCCCCTGGGCCATAGGACTCCAGAGGCATCTAGGACTGGGCCTTCAAACCCTTCTTTCCTGCACAGAGACAACCAGAGAGAGCAGAACCATGAGGTAATGTGGTAACAAATCTCCTACAAAAGGACCTGACACCCCAGAAAATGATACCAGGGATACTGAAATAGCAGAATCCAAAGATGAAAATGGCAAAAATGATGATAACTTCTGGTCCCAGAAATACATTGAATCAAGGCAGGAATTAAAGCAGGAAACAAAACAGACAGCACAAGAGCTACACCAACACATAGCTAAGCTAAAAGCAAGCCTTGAAAAGCAAAAAGAGGCGACCATAGAAGAAATATACCAGAAGAAAATGGAGGTAATACAAGAAGTTACAGAAGAACACAACAGAGATATAAAATAATTGAATGCAGATATTCAGGAAGTGAAAAACACACAGGAAATAGTAAGCAACCGCTTTGAACATCTTCAGAATAGAATGTCAGACCTAGAAAATAAAGTGACTGAGCTGCAACATACAGGCCGTGAAGAACACAACGTAAATAAGGAAGAAAGTGAATCATTACAATGGCTGATAGATGATTCAAAGAGAAACAATCTCAGAATTATGGGAGTCCAGGAGAAGACTGAGGACAAAAAAAAAAAAGGCTTAAAGGACATGTTCAATGAAATTATGGAAGAAAATTTCCCAAATCTAAGAAAAGAAATGAACATGGAACTATTGCAGGCATATAGAACACCAAACAACTTTGATCAGAAGAGATCCTCATCACGACACATCATAAGTAAAATACTAGAAACCCAACAGAAAGAGAGAATACTAAAAGTGGTAAGAGAAAAACAGAAGGTGACCTACAAAGATAAGCCCATCAGGACAACTTCAGACTTCTCAATCCAGACTGTAAAAGCCAGGAGATCATGGAGCAATGTCATCCAAGACTAAAAGAAAATAAATGCCAACTATTGTGGTTTGGCTCTGGAATGTCCCCCAAAGTCTCATGTACTTTAAATGTTGTGGATTGTCTATGGAACCATGTGCTGTTGGTGGATTGGGGTCCAGTCTGGAGGGGTGAATTGCAGTTAAGTTAGGATTAAAGGCATGTGAGTTAGGATTAAAGGCATGTAAGTTAGGATTACTGCTGGGTAGCGGCCACACATTCCACACCTGGATGTAGGAGGGGCTATTCGCTGGATGGAGACCTGGAAAGGTATATAAGCTGCATCCTGCATTCCTAGTACTAGAACTGGGACTAGGACTAGTCTCAACTAGTCTCAACTTACCTGCCTGTTTATGATGTTGTGAGAAGCTACCTCCACCTCTGCCTCTGCCATGTACTTAGATTGCTGCCAGCGGCCCCTGAATGGACTGTGACCTTCTGAAAATGTGAGCTAAAATAAAGCTTTCCTTTCCTAGATTTGTGGGTGTCAGGTATTGAGTCACAGCAATGGAAAAGCAACTAAGACACCAACCAAGACTGCTATATCCAACAAAATTATCTTTTAATTTAAAGGGAGAGATTAAACTTTCCATGATATAGAAAGCTTAAAGAAATTTGCAGCCACTAACCCAGTATTACAGAGAATACTTAAAGGAAACGTAGACAGTGAAAGGGAGGCCAGCGACACCAATGATCCCAGAGAAAAAGCAACAGCAGCTAGAGGAGAATGAGCTGAGAAAAAAGTAAGGCTATGAACGAAATTAGAGATGAATTGATAGGTAAAAGGAAGAACCAAATAGGGCAAAATATTAATTATTAGTGAAATATGAGTAATCAATGTATGAAAGTCACAAAAATGTGAAATAACTAAGCATAGCTATTTATCTATTGCTTTAACTGTGGCATACTTATGTGATACAGACTTAAGTCCATTTAATGTAGCAAATTGATAGTCTTAAGCTTGCTGAATGAAGCAATTCACCTTTTTGATGTTGAATGTGAGTTTATCCTCTTTGAGATGCAGAAACATAAGCAGCACCAAAGCAGCTTGGTGGAAAGGTAATGTCTAAAGACAAAATGTAATAAAAAAAGATTGGTAATTAAATCATCTGATTGATATACTTTTAAAACAGTACAAGTTCTTCTATAAAATCTGTGAAATCTCCCCACAACATTATTAGTAATAGTACAGTAGTGTGTAAAATAGAATAATTTCTAATTAATAATGCAACATGGGGAATTGACATAAAATATCTTAATAACAATGCGCGAATATATGGATGGATGGACAGATAAAATTATAAACCAAAACTAGCAGAACATTAGTAATCAGTGAAATGTGAGTAAATAAGTTATTAAAGTTAAAAATTCTGAAATAACTAAATTTGCCTTCATATATGTTACATTAAGTATATTTATGTGATATAGATTTAAGTTCATTTAATGTAGCAATGTGATATAGTTTTAACTTTGTTTTATGGTAGCAATTCACTTATTATGTCACTGATGAAAATTTATCCTAAGAAAACTGACTGATGTAAAGATAACACTGTGAATGTACAAACATATACCTTCCAGTATTCGGCTAAGGCATTTGAAATTTAACTTTTTTTTCTTCTTCTTTCCCAAATTTACTAGTCTTTTGAACTACACACTTGTAGTTATTTTCTAACATTAATTGGTGGGTAAGGCCAGGTTTAAGAATATCAACAAAGATATAGGAAAATATAGAAAAATAAACTTTTGGTAAATATCCCAATGAGGGGATTGCTTGCATTCAGAGAAAAGGCATCAAGATTTGACTACTGTGACCCATTTGAGGAACAAGAAGCTGAGTTAGAGTGGTGACTTAAGTGAAATGATTTAGATGCAGAAGATTAATATGTTAAGTACTCTATATAGTCTCTCTGACTTGGAAAACCCAGAACACAGACATTCTATAGAACCACATGAAATGACAGCCGGAGTTGGGGGAAGGGACAGGGAGGGTGTGGGAGGGTCAAAAATGGGAAGGGATTGTAAAGTTGATATGAGACATATGTGCATGAAATACCCAAATTTGTTGTAAATACTATGTATTACATATGTATATTAATAAAATAGCAGGGAAAATTGGGAAAATTGAATCACTTCCTAGACACATATGAAATAGCAAAATTGAACAAAGAAGACATGAAAATTTTGAACAACCCCATTACATTGAAGAAACCGAAGCAGTAATAAAATCTCTACCTACAAATAAAAGCCCAGGACCAGATGGATTCACAGCAGAATTTTTCCAGTACTTCGGGGAAGAAATAACTCCAATTCTTCTCAAAATGTTTCATGCATTTGAAATAGAAGAAATTCCACCAAACTCATTTCTGTAGGCTAACACACCTTAGTCCCACAACCAGAGTTAATCAAGAAGGAAAATTATAGACCAATGACCTTAATAAATACAGACACAAAAATTCTTAATAAGATTCGGGCAACTAGAATCCAGCAAGTAATTGTAAAGATCATACACCATAATCAAGTGAACTTCACTCCTGGGATGCAAGGCTGGTTCAACTTACATAAATCAATGTAATACATAACATCAACACAAGCAAAAACAAAAACCACATGATCATCTCAATTGTTGCAGAAAAACCTTGGATAAAATTCAACACCCTTTCATGATAAAAACTCTGAGGAAAAATAGGTATGAAATGGCATTATCCCAAATTCATACAAGCCATATATGCCGATCCTACCACAAATATCATACTAAACGAAGAGAAATTGAAAGCATTTCCTCTCAAATCAGGAACATGACAAGACTGCCCATTCTCACCACTATTATTCAACACTATCCTTGAAATCCTTGCCATAGCAATCAGGCAAGAATGTGAAATGAAGGGAACTTGCATTGGAAAGAAGTCAGAGTATATTTATTTGCAGATGACATGATTATCTACATAGAAGACCCCAAAAACCCACTAGGAAACTCTTGGAAACAATAAACAAATTCAGTCAAATTACAGGCTACAAAATCAACACTAAAAATTCTATAGCTTTCTCTATACCAACAATGAACTCACTGAGAAAGAGCTCAGAAGAATAATCCCATTCTCAATAACTCAGAAAAAAATCAAATACCTAGGAGTATACCTAACCAAGAAAGTGAAGGACTCATGTAACGAAAACTTCTTCATTACACTGAAGAAAAAACTTGTAGACGACATCAGAAAGTGAAAAGATATTCCCTGTTCCTGGATAGGCAGAATCAATATAGCCAAAAATGACTATACTGCCGAAAACTGATATACAGATTCAATGTAATTCCTATCAAAATACCAACAATATTTTCACAGAAGTTGAAAAAATAATCCTCAAGTTCATATGGTACCAAAGAACACCTAGAATATCCAAAGCAGTACTGAGTAACAAGATTAAGACAGGAGGTAATACAATTCCAGACATCAAGTTATACTATAAATCAATAGTTTAAAAAACTATATGGTATTAGCCTAAAAATAGATAGGTAGACCAGTGGAACAGAATTGGAGATGCAAAGATAAACTCAAATACCCTCAGCTACCTAATATTTGATAAAGGAGCCAAAACATACACTGGAAAAAGGATGTTCTCTTCAACAAATGGTGCTGGAAAAATTGGGCACATACATGCAGAAAATGAATATAGACACACACTTGTCACCATGCACCAAAATCAAATCAAAGTAGATCAAAGACCTAGATATTCAAAGTGAAACACTGAACCTTCTGGAAGACAAATTAGGCAAATATCTAAAAGACATAGGTGTAGGCAAAATCTTTCTTAGTAAGACACCAAAAGCAAAAGAAGTAGCCCCCATAATTAACAAATAAGCTTATGTCATATTAAAAAGATTCTGCATGGCAAAGGAAATTATCAACAGTGTAAAAAGACAACTGACAGACTGGGAAAAAATATTCACCACCAGTACCTCAGATAGGAGACTCGTAACAAGAATATACAAGGAGCTGAAGAAAAGTTAAGACTCTCAATATAAAAAACCCTATTGAAAAATGGGCAAAAGAAGTGAACAGGCAGTTCTCAAATCAAGAAGTTCAAATGGCCAACAGATAAATGAAAAGATGTTCAACGTCCTCAACCATAAGAGAAATGCAAATCAAGACATCACTAAGATACCATCTAACTCCAGAGAGTTTAGTGTATATCAAGAAGTCAAACAGCAATCAGTGCTGGTGAGGCTACAGGGAATAAGGAACCCTCCTGAGCAGCTGGTGGGAATGTAAACTGGTACTAGCACTATGAAAAGCATTATGGAAGTCTCTCAAAAGACTGTAAATAAATATTCCCTTCAATCCAACAATACCTCTTCTGGGAATTTTCCCAAAAGAGTCAAAGACAACATATAATAGAGATACATGTATACCCATGTTCATATCAGCACAACTTACAATAGCTAAAATGTGGAAGACACCCCAGTACCCATTAACAGTTCAATGGATACACAAACTGTGGTATTTATACACAATGGAATACTATGTATCTATAAAGTCAGATACATTGGAGGCTTTTGTAGGTAAATGGAAGCAAATTGAAACCATCGTGCTAAGTGAAGTGAATCAGTAGCCAAAGGTGAAATACTGATTGGTTTTTCTGACATGACAAACCCAGATCACAATTATTTCATCGAACTTAATGTGGGGAATAATGGAAACTAGAGGGGAGGGGAAGGGAGAAGGTTGGTCAAAAAGAGAAAAGGGAAGGAATTGTAACTTTGCCACAATATGTATGTGCACAAAATACTCAAGATCAATGTAAACTTTATGTATTGCACTTATAGATATCAGTAAAATGGGGGGAAAAGAAAAAAAGGTGAAATCACAATGGACACAGTTGAAATTCAGAGAATTATAACGAACTAGTTTGGAATTCATACTCCAACAAATTGGAGAACTTGGAAGGAATGGATAAATTTTTAGACCCATACAAAATACCAAAACTGAATCAAGAAAACATAAAACCTTGAATTGACCCATGACAAACATGGAAATTGAGACAGTAATAAAGTCTCTACCCACAAAGATAAGTCCAGGACCAGATGAATTCAAAGGAGAATTTTACAAGTACGTCAGAGCAGAACTAGCATTAATGCTTCTCAAACTTTCTATGAAGTTGAAAGCAAAGGAATATTGTCATACTCATTTTTGGAAGTTAGCATTACCCTAATGTGAAAACCCAACAAAGACTTAATCAGGTAAGAAAATTATAGGCTAATCTCCTTAATAAATGCAGATACAAAATTTCTCAATAACATACTAGCAAATACAATTCGGCAAGTTATTAAAAAGATCATACACCATGATTAAATTGGCTTCACTCCTGGGATGCAAGGTTAGTTTAATAACATATGCAAACCAATTAATGTAGTATGGCACATTAATAAAAGCAAGAACAAAAATCATATGATCACCTCAATTAATGCAGAAAAGGCCTTTAACAAAATCCAACATCCATTCATGATGAAAAACAAACCCTGAGGCAAATAGATATAGATGGACCTTACCTCAAACTGACAGCAGCAGTTTATGCCAAGCGTATTGGCAATATCATACTAAATGGGGAAAAATAGAAAGCACTTCCCCTTAAATCAGGAACACAACACACAGCTGTTCACTTTCACCATTCCTATTCAATATAATTCTCGAAACCCTACCCAGGTCAATCAGGAGAGAGAATAAAATAGAATACACATTGAAAGAAAGAAGCAAAACTACCCTTATTGGCAGATGACCTGATTTTCTACATAAACAATACCAAAAACACAGCCATGAAACTCCTAGAACTATTTAACAAATTCAGGCAAATTGCAAGTTACAAAATTAATACAAAAATCAACAGCATTCCTCTACACTAACAATGAATTCACTAAGAAAGGGCTGAGAATAATCCTGTTCCCAATATCTCTTCAAAAATTAAATACCTATGAGTAAACCTAACTGAGGAAGTGAAAGACTATAACTTTGTCTTTAGTTGAGGAAAACTTTGTAAAGAAAACTATATTGTGCTGATAAAAGAAATTGAAGAGGACATTTAAAAAATAGAAAAACATTCCCTATTCATGGACAGGCAGAATTAAAATCATCAAAATAGCTATACTGCCAAAAGTGATACATAGCCTCAATGTAATTCCTACAAAAATACCAACAACTTTTCTTCACAGAATTTGAAAAACAATCTTCCAATTCATATAGAACCAAAAGAGACCCAAAATTGCCAAAGCAATCCTGAGGAACAAAAGCAGGTGGCATTAGTACTCCAGACATCAAGTTATATTATAAAGCAGCAGTGAGCACACACACACACACACACACACACACACACACACACACAGACACTGTACTCACACAGAACAGCTTGACCAAAGGAACAAAACTGTCCATGCACAGACAACCACAAGTACCCTTAGCTACCTGATATTTGACAAAAAGGCCAAAAACATACAATGGAAAAAGCGTGGCCTCTTCTCATAGTTACTTTGTTGTGGCTGTGACTAAATACTCAAAATGCACAAATTAGGTGACAAAAAGTTTATTTTAGCTCACAGTCCAGAAGGTCACAGTTCATTCATGGGCAACCAGTAGTGGTGGAAGCACATGTCAAAGGCAGAGATGAAGGCAGCTCCTCACCACATTGCAAACAGAAAGCCAAATCAATTCCGAGAAGGAATGCAGGAAGTAGCATAAATCGTTCCAGGTCCTATCCTAGTAATCCTCCCCTTCTGGATCCAGTTTCAGTGTTCTGCTCCTTCCAGATCTAAGCCCCCACCACATGCCTGTAATCCTATTCACACATCTGTAATCCAATCCACATACCTACAATCCACCAAATGGCCATAATCCACTCCTCCAGTCCAGGCCCCAAACTCCCAACAAGCACATGGTTCTGCAGACCATCCGTAACATCCAAATACGTGAGGCTTTTGGGGGACATTCCTGATCCAAATCACAATATCTCTTCAATGAATGGTGCTGGGAAAATTGGTTATCCATATGCATAAGAAAAATAGGCCTCTCAAAATCAAAGACCCAATTAAAAATGGGTAACTGAAATGAATAGGCAGTTCTTACATGAAGAATTTCACATGGCCATCATATACAAGATAAAATACTCAACATCCTTAGCCATTTGAGAGACACAAATCAAAACATCACTCAGATATCATCTTACCCCAATGAGAATAAAATATACTAAAAACTCAAACATCAATAGATGCTGCCAAGATAGCCTCAAATAAAGAATTCTTTTACATTACTGGTAAGACTGCAAACTCATACCACTATGGAAAGCAGTATGAAATTCCTTAAAAGGTGGAAAACAAATATTCTGTTCTATCTAGTGATACTTTTTCCGGATATTTTTCCAAAAGACTTAAACACAACAGATAACAGAAATATGTACACCCATGTTTACAGCAGCACAACTAGCAATAGCTAAATTGTGGAAGAAGCCAAAATATCCATCAACAGATCAATGTACACAAAAAATGCAGTATACTTACATAATGGAGTACTACTCTTCCTTAAATACAGACAGATTTGAGACGTTCATAGGTAAACAGACATAACTTGAGACATTATGCTTAGTGAAATGAATCAAACTTAGAAAATTATTTAACACATTTTTCTCTAATATGAGAAACTCAGAATACAATGATTTTATAGAACCAAATGGATGTGATATTGAGAGCCAGTGGGTACAAGGGAGGAGGTGGGAGGGCCAAAAAGGGGGAGAGAAAGGGACTGTAATGTTTACATGATATACATATGTGCACATAATATTCAAGCTCAAGGTAACTTTGATACACACACACACACACACACACACACACACACACACAATAAAAATGGGAGGAAAAACAAGTATTGATCAAGGCTATTATATGCAGTAAAATTATCTTTCATATTTGAGAAGTAAAAATATCCAAACTATATATACAAATAACACCTAAAGAAATTTGTAAGCACTAAGTTAGCATTGCCCAAAATCCTTAAAGCAATCTAGAGACACAGAAAATAGCAGTACCAAAGAATTCGGCAGGAACAAATGGGGGTGGACATCAAAAGCAAAACAACAGTAAAACCAAAGAAGAAACACTGAAACAAAAAAAAACAAGACAATGACAGGATTTAGTAAATATATTACAACAGTTAACTGCCAATGTTGATGGCATTAACTCTTCAAAAAAGACTAGATTAAAAAAACCCTAAACCATTTGTTACCTAAAGGAGACACACTTTACATATAAAGAAACACATAGACTGAAAGTAAAACTGTGGAAATTAATAATAAATGGAACTAAAAAGATGAAAATTAATAATCCATGAAACTGGATCCCCAAAACAAGCAAAAGTAGCTACTTTATATTCAAAAATAGCAGACTTCAAGCCAAAACAGATCAGAAGACACAAAGATAGAAACAATATGATGATTTAAAAAATTCCAACAGAAAGAGTACTAAATTATAAATATATATGTACTAAATATTGGCACACCTAATTTTATAAAAAGCTACTGTACATGAAAGGTCAAATAGGCACTAGCACAAACATAGAAGGAAAGAACTTCAATATCCCACTCTCACAAACATGTCAACCAGACAAAAAATTAACAAAGAAATATCAGTTAATCTATACCACGGAACAAATGGCCTAATTGGTATGTACAGTGTACCATCCAATATCAACAGAAAAAAACTTTTTCTCAGTAGAACACAAAACTTTTCCAGTTAGAACATATTGTAGGCCAAATGGCACTCTTAAATAAATACAAAGGAATCAAAATAAATCCCCGCATACATTCAGCTCATAGCCAAATAAAATATAGAAAGCATACAAGTATGTCGAGATTAACTAAGACATTATCAAACAAGCAACAGATCACAGAAGATACAAGTGAAGAAATCAAAACTATTCTAGAATAAATCACAATGAACACACATCATACCAGAATCTATGTGACACAATGAATACAGTAATAAGAGGAAATTTTTATAGACATGAATACATATACTAAAAAAATTAACCCCCCAAAAATAATCTAATGGTACACCTCAAGATCCACGAGAAAAAAAGAAGAATCCAAGTACAAAAGCAGTAAAAAAAAAAAAAAAAATAACCAGTATAAGGATCAGAGTGGGAATCAATGAAATAGAGACAAAAATCATAACAAAAGACCCACTGATCCATCATTAAAAACTTTTACCCCTTTTTCAAATCTGAAGAATAATCAGAGTTGGATCTTCAAAAAGATAAATAAAATAGATTAAACCCCTAACCAAACTAACCAAAAGAATAAAGATAAAATTCATATCTATGTCATCAGAAACAAAAAAAGTAAAATCACGACAGGTTTAAAGCCAACCCAAAGAAACTACTCTGAAAACTTACATGCCAACAAATTCAAGAACCTAGAAGAAATAAATTCCTAGACACATATGAGATACCAAAATTAAACCAAGAAAATACAAAAGCTCCGAATAGAATGATAAAAAGTAATAAAACTGAGGCAATAATAATTTCTCTAAGAATGAAGAGAAGCCCAGGACCTGACAGATTCACTGTAGGATTTTACCAGAACTTCAGAGCTAATGCCAATACTTCTCAATATCTTCTATGAAACTGAAAGAGAAGGAATACTTCCAAACTCCTTCCTGGAAGCTAGCATTATCCTTATACAAAAAAACAAACAAAGATATAACTAAAAAAAGAAAACAATAGGTCAATTTCCTTAATAAATATCAACGCGGGGATGGAAGTAGAGGTCAACAGTTAGAATGCTTGCCTAGCAAGCACAAGGCCCTGAGTTCGAGTCCCCAGCACCACAAAAGCCAGGTGTGGTGGCATAGGCTTATAATCCTAGCACTTAGGACACTGAGGCAGGAGGATTGCTAGGAGTCCAAGGCCAGCCTGGGCTCCCTAATGAGTTCAGCACCAACCTGAACTACAAAGCAAAACCCTGTCTCCAAATAAACAAACAAACAAACAAACAAATGGGACACTTTAAACTTCTACTTCTTACAAAAATAAAAAAAAAATGAAAAACAGATGCAAAAATCTTCAACAAGATCCTTATAAACAGAATGCAACAAATTGTTTTAAAAAATCATATAACATGACCAAGTAAGCTTCATCCCAGGGATACAAGGACGGTTCAATGTATGTAAGTCATTAATATAATATACCACATAACAAAAGCAAGAATAAAAGTCACATAATCAACTCAACAGATGCAGAAAAAAAAAAGCCTAGACAAAATCCAGTATCTATTCATGATTAAAAAAAACTGACAAAAATAGGTATATTGACAGAAGCATCTAGCCTCAAGCTAATGTCATCTATGCCAAACCTACTGCCATCCTCATACCAAATGGGGGAAAATTGAAAGCATTTCCCCTAAAGACAGAAAGAAGAAAAGGGTGTCCACTCTCCTGACTCCTGTTCAGTATAGTATTTGAAACTTCTTCAGTCAGAGCAAGCAATCAGGCAAGAAAATGACACGAAGGGAATACATACTGGAAAGGAAGAAGGAAAGTTCAACTACTGTTATTAACAAACAGCACAAATTCTATCCACAGAGGACTGTAAAAACTCTACCAGAAAATTTTTAGAATAAATTCAGCCAAGGCTTAGGGTATAAAATCAATATACAAAAAAATAGCATTCCCATACAGCAACAATGAAAACACAGAGATCCGAAAAACAGTCCCATTCACAGTAGCCTCAAAGAAAATTAAGTACCTAGAAATCAACATAACTAAAAAAGTAAAAGAACCCTACAATGAAAACTCTAATACTCATAAATAAAGAAATAGGAGAGAACATTGGAAAAATGGAAAGACATCCCTTACTCCCTGAATCTGTAAAACTAATATTGGCAAAATGGCCACACTACCAAAACATAATATACATATTCAATGCAATTCCAATCAAAATACCAACGGCATTTTTCACAAAATAAAAAAAAGATTGAAAAAATTATATGAAACCAAAAGTGACTTGGAATACACAAAGCAGTCTTAAGCAACAAAATTAAACTAAGAGGCATCACAATCCCAGACATCAAGTTAGATTAAAAAGTCACTGTGATAAAAAGCACATAATATTGGCACAAAAACAGACAAGTGGACCAATGGAACAGAACTAACGATGCAGATACAATCCAAGCATCCTTAGTCATATAATCTTCAACAAAGGGGCCAAAAACACACTGGGTAAGAGATGGCCTCTTTAACAAATGGTGCTAGGAAAACTGGTTTCCACAAATCTAGATATACATCTTTCACCCTGTGCTAAAATTCTATCAGAATGGATCAGAAACCTAGATGTTAAAACAGAAACACTGAACCAGCTGGAAGATAAAATAGGAAAAAAAAACCCTGAAGGCAAAGGCATAGGCAAGGGCTTTCTCAAGAAAACACCCAATGCAAATGAGAGAGTATCACTAATCAACAAAGGGGATTATATCAAATTAAAAAGCTTCTGCATAGCAAAGGAAACAATCAACACAGTGAGGAAAGAACCCATGGAATGGGAAAAAAAAATTGGCCAGATACTCCTTAGATAGAGGACTAATATGTAGGATATACAAAGAGCTGGGAAAAAAATGGACTCCCAAAATAAAAGACCCAATCAAAAATAGGCTACTGAAATGAAGAGATGGTTCTCAGAAGCATTATAAATTTCCAGTGAATATATGACAAAATGTTCAGCATCTTTAGTCATTAAAGAAACGCAAATCAAAACAACAAAGATTCCATCTTCCTCCAATAAGAATGGCTATTATCAAGAACCTGAAAAACAAATGCTGGCATGGTTGTGGGAAATAACACTTCTACGTTGTTAGAGGACTGTAAATGGGCGCAACTATTATAGAAATTAGTATGGAGATTCCTCAAAACACTGAAAACAGATACTCAATTTGACCCACATATACCTCTTCCAGTATCTTTCCAAAAGAGCTACAGACATCACGTAGCAGTGATACACACATGCCCTTATTCATAGCAGCACAATTCATAATAGTTAAATCATGAAAGCTACTGATATGTTCATCAACAGATGAATGGTTAAAGAAAACGTGAAACACACACACAACAAAGGACTACTCTACTATAAAAGAAAGATAAACTTGAGTTATTTGTAGGAAAACAGATGTAATTTGAGACCATTATGCTTAGCTAAATGAATCTGACACAGAAGGTTAAATATTGCATTGTTTCTCTAATACGAGAAACTCAAAGTATAAATGAGTAAAAGAGAAAAACAAAAGAGTGATAGCAGGAAACAGATGTTGTGGACAAGGAAAGGAGATGTTGGAGGGAAAAGTGCTAGAAGGGAAGCAAAAAATGATGAGGATGCAATATGTTTACACACCAATTCCTGAAACAGAATGTAATTATTATGCTTCACAAATACATACAAATAAAAAGAATAATTCTGGGGGGAAATAAATACATAAATGAAATTGCAGTGAAAATGCTTCAATATGTAATTACAAATACTTTTTTGAGGCAAAGTCTCACTCTCTAGTCCAGAATGATCCTGACCTCCAGGATAGCTTCAAACGCATAGCAGCCTTCCTTCCTCAGCCTCTCAAGTGCTGAGGTTACATGCATGTGCTACCACACCAGCTTATGTGGTGCTAGAAAATCAAAACGCAGGGCCTTGCACTTGCTAGGCAAGCATTTTTACTGCTGAGCTATTCTTCCAGGCCTACAAATAGTTTTGAAACAAACGAAAGAGAGAAAGCTTCGTAAAAGAAACACAGCATATATAGACAAATCAAATAGAAATTTTAAAAATGATGAATACAATAAACAACACAAAAAAACCGCAACAGTTGCTCTCTACAGCAGAATGGAGAGAACTGAGAAAAGAATCATTTACGTTGAAGATCAAATATAAATGATCTAATCTGAATAAAAAGAGAAAAATAGAATGGGAGAAACAGTGCCTCAGGGACCTGTAGGACTAAAAAAAAAAAAAAAAAATCTAACTTTACTGCCATCACAGAAGGCTTGAATAACAGGAGATAAATATCGAAGCAATAATGATTGAAAACTCCCAAACTGGCAAATGACATAAAATGACATAAATTTACAGATTCAAAAAGCTGAATATATTTCAAAGTAACTAAACTCAGAGAAATATATGTGAAACCATACCATAGTTAAACTTATGAAAACTAAAGAAAAAATATGTATCTTGGAAGCAGCAGAATAGAAATGATACCTTATCTACAAGGGAAACAATTCAAACGAAAGCAAATTTTTCATCATAATTCATAGAAGCTATGAAGAAGTAATACAATATTTTTCAAGCTATTTCAGGAAAAAAATAACAGTATTTACCAGGAATCCTGTATCCAGTGAAAATATCCCTCAGTGATACAGGGAAAATCAAAAAAATTTAAGATGAAGGAAAACTAAGAGAATTAGTTGCTAGCAACCCTGTACTAAACAAATAGCAAAAAGAAGGAATCTAAACAGAGAAAAAGTAGAAAAGAATCTTTGAATCTCAGGAAAGAATAAAAGCAAGTTTCCTCAGTGATGTTTAACAGTTGAAGCAACAATCATAACGCTGTCTGGTATAGTTTTAAATATATGTAGAGGAAATATTTAAGATAATTGCATAATAAATGGGGGAAGAAGGGTAAAGTGACTAAGGTTTCTATAATTTACCGAGTTAACTAGTAATATGTTGATACAAGAAAACTATAGTAGGTTATATTCAGATACTCCAGCAAATACTTTCCTAAAACAGTGTCTTAAAAACTGCAAAGCTAGTTTTCCTTTTTAAAAAAAAAAAAACACACACTTAGTGTACACACCAGCAATCACACTCCTAGAAATTTTTTATAAGAGAAATAAAAGCTTATGTTCGCACACACAAAAAAACCCTGCACATTAATATTCATAGCAACTTTAGCCATAACAGCCAAAAACTAGGGATAACCAAATGTCTCTCAACAGATGAACTGTTAAACTGTAATATGTCATACTATGATTCCATTTATAAAGCTTATAATAAAAGTATAGATATGAAAGATAGATTTATGATTGCAAAGGTTTGAGATGGCGAGGAGTAGAGGTGAGTCAGACTATAAAGACTATAAAATGGTAAAGCAAACCAGATCTTTTAGAGTGATGAAATAGTGATAGTGCTTTATCTTGATTGTACTGTTACACAAATATACAAGTTTGATAAAATGACATGGAACTACATACATCCATTGTTCCCATGTCATATTCATGGTTTTGATATTATGCTACAAGTACTCAAGATGTAACCACTGGGGGAAATGGCAGAAGAATAAGCAAGTACTCTCAGTCCTTGCAGTGTCCCATAAACTTATAATTATTTCAAAATAAAAAGTGAAAACAAGTAAGTCACTGTGGTGGGAAAACTAATGGCCTTTCAAAAATGTTCATATCCAACTCCCAGAATCTGTGAATATGTCAGGTTAGATGGTCAGAGTAGAGTTGAGACTGCAAGCAACTAACCCTGATATGGGCAGAATTATCCAGTTAGGCAGACCCAATATAATTATAGGGGCCTTTTTAGGTAGAAAAGGGAAGCAGGAAAGAGAGAGTCAGAGAAAGAGATGTGACAATGAACAAGACTGAAGTGATGCGATGTGAGGAATCAATCCTACATTACAGACTCTGAATATGGAAGGCTGGTATAAGCCAAGAAATACCAGCTGCATCTAGGAAGTGGAAAATATAAGGAATCAGATTCTACTCCCAGAACTTCCAGAAAGGAATACAGTCCTTCCCATATCTTCTCGTCCAGTGAAACCCAGTTTAGCTCTAGACTTCTGACATCGAGAACTATCCAATAACAAATTCATGCTATTTTAAACCAACAAGTTTTTGTTTGTTACAATAGCCAGAGTAGAAAAATGCCTGGCACAGTGGTACAGGCATATAATACTAGCACTCTGAGAGGCCGAGGCAGGACGATTGCAAATTCCAGTCCAGCTAGCGCATTTTAGTGACTTAAACAAGACCTTGTCTCGAAAGTAAAAACCAAAATAAAAATGGGGTGGGGACGTACCTCAGTTTAAAGGTACTAGGTTTGATCTCCAATACCACAAAACAAAAACAAAACAAACACAAATTCACAGCCAGCAACCAGGTAGTTATAAACAAATCCACCAAAAATGAACACCTGGCTGTTTGCAAAGTATATCCATTAGTCAAAAGCCAATAACGCTGTACTATAATCTTAAGGCAACAGCCAGTACATTACTAATGCTATTTAGTAATTCCCCATCAAAAAAATAGTGGTGATTTAAAAAAATATCTTGCCTCAGAACTGCTGGGAAAAGAAACATTACTCTCAATTAAATGATGCCAGCTTAGCCAGTAAAAGTACAAGAACAGAAGCATTTGTACTGCAGAGGCTGGAAAGCTATTCTCAATCCAGATAGAGATGCCTATTTACCAAGGAATTTCCTGCTGTGTTAAGAAAAACGGGCATCTGTCCTTACTTTCCAAAGGGTAGATTATAGAAACAATAGAAAAACGAACTGAGTCAGACAAACAGGCTTTTGGGTAAATTGAGACGGTAAAACAAGCGAGCTAGAAACAAAGCTAATTCCCCGTAAAGCAGGAAAATTCATTTGATTCTGTTCTCTGCCCTATGTATGCTAGTACATAGTAGATTCTCAATATTAATATCCTCTGAATTGAATCATAAATGATAATTAATAGGCCATTGAGCCTTAGAATTCTATTAACTATCATATTGTGCAATATTCTAAACTACTTAGACAAGAAGCAATAAACAGTTATTCAAGAACAGGGAAACCACACAGTACTAATCCCAAATGCAAGGCACATATACGACACATATTCATGTTTTCGGAACTTAAAAAGCTTTGCCTTTAATATATGATACTACAGCTCTGGGATGAAATGTATCATCTAGCTCCAGGAAAACTATTACTACAAAAGGCCCATCAGTCCCAAGGGTCCCCATAAAGAAATGGATGTTCACCTTCCCCGCTGACTCCATCATCATAACAACTGGTTACATATGACTGGGAAGAGTTCACTCTTTGCTCAACCCTTTGGCTAAAAAAGAAGTATACAGAGACAGCAAACCATGAAATAGAGAAAGAATGGGGCAAGTGAGTATGAATGTTCTTTTTTATTAGTGCATATTGATTATATAGACTAATGGGTTTTGTTGTAGCATTTCATAAGTGCATGTAAGCCCCTTTGGTTATATCCATCTCGTCATTATCCTCCCTTTCCTCCTCCTCTCCATCCTCCAGTCGTCTTTCTCCTTTCTACTTTCATCTCATCTTATTTTCCCTTAGATTCCACATATGAGAGAAAACATGTTGAACTTGTTTTTCTTTGCCTGGCTTATCTTGATTGAGTGTGTCTTAATGGATATATTTTATATGTAAATAATTAACTTGAGGGTGAGTGAGAGTTGAACAAGTATTTTTAAGACTTGGAGAATTTATAACTCAAGAATTTGGGTAAATGTTATTGGTGAGAGTGGTAATGAGCAACCGAGTGTTGTGTGGGTTTTCATAATAAAGAAAAGAAAGATCTACAAAGGCTTATCAGAAGAATGCTTGTAACAGTAGCTGAAGTCTATCGACTATCAACACACTAATAATATGCTTTTTAAGAGTCATTTTCTTGGCTTCCTTATCAAGCTTCTATGATCATGACATTTATGAAAAAGGAATTTTGTGGCAACTGGGGAAAAACCAGTGCAGAGGCTTTTAACTCACAATGCATAAATGGACTTCCTGAAAATTATGATAATATCATATATGTAAATATGCACTTTTCTGAAGAGAATATCCATAGCAGTCATCAAATTATCACAGGAGCTCATGCCAAAGTTAGGGACCACTCACCAGATGGTGGTGGCCCTTTTTCTACTCCTCTGCTCAGTAAAACAACATATCTTCAAAATATATTCCAGTTATTTAGTAACTAAAGAGACACTGGGTTTCTTTTCAAGCAAGTCACTGAAACCTACTCTCCAAGTTAATAAATCACCCATGTAACTGATATAATATGGAAAATATTTGCAAGGACAGAAATAATTCAATAGTATCACAAAAAATAGGTTACTACATAGGCCAGAAATAAAAGATAACATCTGATATGTCAATGCAAACAAATCACATGTGAATTTCTCTTTTTACATCATCTTCTCACCAGTCTACTGAGTTCTAAACAATCTCCCAAACCATAGACATTAGTTATCAAGAAACACAGAAGGATTTTTAACACTGGGCTACATATAGCTCAATTAAGAAAGAGAAGCTTGAAATTATTTCCAAATCAATTATAGCAGTTCTATGTTTTCTTCTAGTCTGTTCTTTTTCCATGTCAGGCCTGATTTGACCTTTGGGCCAAATTTCACTCACTCCTGCCCTATGTCTGTGAAAGCCAATCCCAAATATTTCAAACTAGTAGGAAGCTTAAAAGATCATCTTATCTACTACAGAAAAGTCAAATGAAAAAACTACATATATGAAAGGCAATGCAGCATGTAAATAGAGAGCTGTCCATGCACTTTTTAAACATTTTGAAAAAGATTTACAATTCCCTTAGTACTTTTTTTTTCTCATAACTACGGTAAATGCGCTGTTCTTTCTAAGCCTATTTTTTTCTGACCAATTTTAAACTTTAAATTTACAGCCCCTTATAATTCTTTCAAAAATACTCTTCAGCATGCCAATACCATTCTTTGTATATGTGTGTATATGAAAATACATGTATGCATTTTAGAGGAGTGACTTGGGACCCAAAATATAATTTTGTCAAGCATAATGCGTGAATCATTTCTGAGGTTCTTCTCCAGGAAGACTCCTTAGCTAGGCAAAGGATAGGCTTAGGTGGTTTAGGGATCTATTACATCTCGAAAGCTTATTACTCCACCAAGTTTCACAAAAATAACCATTCCCCCAAATCAAGAATCATAGTTTCTTTGAGGTAGCTTACATTTAGGTCATCATTGAATTTTCCAACCTGGGACACTTTTGAGAATGAAATAAGTATGCTAGAACACAGATCTAAGCCACAACATATGGTGACCATACCTATAGTACCCCATACAGAAAATTATTTAACTTCTCCCAAATAAAATCAATCTTTACATTTGTTTTTGGTGGAGGATGGCTCAGGGCTACTTTGAAATTCAGGACCAAGGTATACTCATCATCAGCTTAAACCTCTAAATTCTTTCAGCGTAAACATCAGGAACAACTCCAAACTTAGTCTTGTTATATAACATGCGAAAAGTGCTACTGAGAGAGAAAAGCTAAATTTTTTAATGGGGTATGATGTTACTTGAAAAAAACAATAAATAAATGTATAATAAACTCACTGTTTATGGATAGGATGATCTATTGAAGTGCCTTTTGAAAAACATACTTGCATATTAGGTTCTTTCAAGATTTCTGTTTCTTTTTCATCAGAGAACAAAGAAGAGAAATATATCAGCCGCATCACTTATCTACAGAAAAAGACTCAGAAGAGTCTAATAGAGGTCTGTGAATCACTATGAGCAATGATGGATCAGACAGGAGAGAGACAAAGAAGGTTCTCATTCCTACCTGGAGGGGTCCAAAAAAGGTCCTACCATCGCTAAAAGGCAGCTTCCCACAATACTACATGTTCCCTGCTCTCTACACACAGACCAGATTTCTCCAGGTTATGATACACAAGGCCAGTACTGTTTGAAAAGAGCAGAATGAGGACTGGGGTTATAGCATGTAGCTTGGAGCACTTGCCTAGAAAGCACAAGGCCTTGGGTTCAATTCCCCAGCACCATATAAGTTGTGTGTGGTGATACATGCATACATTGCCAGCACTTCGGAGGCTGAAGGAGGAGAATTGCCTGTGTGATCAAGGACAGTGTGGGCTATATAGTGACTTCAGGAACAGCCTGGACTATAGAGTGAGACTGTCTCAGAGAGAGAGAGAGAGAGAGAGAGAGAGAGAGAGAGAGAGAGAGAGAGAGAGGAATGTTCATCTCTAAGTAAAGAAATTTTCTGAATAACAGAAAAGATGTTAACTTAAAGGTCACGCCAAATGATGCAGTTCTGTCCAGTACTCTTTCTTTTGTTTTCAATCAGCTCTGGAGAAGTGGCCTGAAGAACATGACAAGTTTTATTGTGCCTAACCCTGTGACAGTAGGTTTGGAAAAGTACTCCCGTGAAAAAAAAAAAAAAACTGTCAATTAGGGAGCTAGTAGACAACTTTTCAAAGGAAAAAGGTAAAAACAATAAAATAAAATATTCAAATATAAAATCTCTAAGAGAGGAAAAATAAGGAACCCAAAGTGACCTACTTCTTAGTGAATAATTTTCCCTCCCTATCACCTATCATTCACTTTGATCTTTTGTTTTTTGCTTACTGAGCCCAAGAACAATTAAATGATGTAAGTGCTACCAGTTAGATAAGTTAAATATAAAATACACAGTCAAAAGCCAACTAGAATCTCCTCTTCACCTCTTATGAAGGGAATTACAGAAGAAAAAAATTTCAATAGAACTGGACTTAGGAACACAGAACTTCAATCAAACCTTCTTTTGTTAAGTCAGTCTCCCCTCTAAGCAAATATTTCGGTGATACCAAGACCTCCACAGTGATTGTACAAGAGATCCATAAGCACATCTGTGAGTGCTTTAAATCCAGCACTTACCGTTTTTCTCATCTCTTTCACCCCACCTCTGAAACACAAGCGACACCACACCTTTGTTCTCTTTTCTCTGGGTAGTTTACAGGTAATCAGAAGATTGTGGGGGAGAAAAAGGTGAAGGAAAAGAGATTGAGGAAAACAGAAAGCAGCAATCTTCTGCAGTTATTTGACTTTGGCAACAGGCTGGGGGGGGCAGTGTGTGTGTGTGTGTGTGTGTGTGTGTGTGTGTGTGTGTGTGTGTTAAAAGCATTGATGCATTTAACATTTATTCACTGAACAGGTTGATTTATTTAACAGACTTGACATGTCAAATTCTTCCATATGCTTACATAATTGTTACCCATTTATCAGAGCTATAATTTAGGCAAATATTTATTTTATAAGTATTTTCTCTTAACGAGTCTCTTTAGCCTATTGCACAATCAGTCCGCGGTTCATTTTATTTACGTTATGTTAACAATAGCTATTTGGCAGAAGTCTGTGAAATCTAATCTTTTCCTCAAACTCAATTTCTTTTTTCCTAGTAATAACTTTTTGTTTAAAAACCATGCCATAGCCAAAACAATTTAAATAAGCATAATATCCTGCTATGTTATGATATTTTGCACTTACAAATTTCAAAAGAGTAATTTCTTAACATTGTTAAAATAGCAGAGCTGAATACTATTAACTGGCTGAAAGGACAAAAGGATGTGTTTTTTTAGTGTATGTCTGAGGAAGGGGGGGGCAAAGCTCAGGGAAAGGTAGAGAGAGGATTAGGCAGAATATGAAAAAGTAAATGAAGTTAACTTTTGGGTCACAAATTTTGTTGACTCACCCTACCCTGTTTGAACCCATGTGCACAAAAGATTGTATCTTTACAAATCAAATACATGCAATCTATCTAGGTTCTGAGGGAGGCAAAATATTGTGAAGTATTTCTAAGAAACAAAAATGTAATCACTAGCTGCCAGGGCTGGTTTGAATTCTATTATTATAAATATGCCGTGTGCAAAAACAAGAATCTCATTTTGCCCTCTAGGTCAAGGAGCGTGGAGGAGTATGAAAAATATAAGGGTAGAGTTGGGAGGGAAATCCAACCACCATAAAGTGAAATTTTGATCTAGTAAGCAAATACGTTTGTGTTGCTACTGCTGGGTAAAATGTACAAGTCTTCCAGAAATTAGACACTGTAATAAAAATGTACCAATCCAAATTTAAATTGCTCACTAGACAGATGGTTAATTATATTCACAACCACATATTTCACTGGGATTGAGTTTCAGACACTCAGCCAGTTTTATTTGATTAGCCTGTTTCCCAGTTAATATGTAAGATAACAGTTACTTAGGGCTTTTTTGTTCCCTTCTAAAAATATTTTTCAATAAATGCAAATTCTCCTCAGCCACAAGAACGTCAATGCTGTAAATACAACGTTTGGTCATATGTTACTCCATGTGTAGATGTGAGAGATTCACCCCCCCCCCCAAAAAAAAAAACCCAAATGGTCCCTAGTGGTTCAGAGAAGACCGTTGGAACACCCCTTCTCACCAAGCAAAATATTCCACAAACTACTGGCACACTCTCCTCCACCCAAGACAACTGAGATTTTCAAATCCCAGGGCTAAAGCGCTTTAAATGCTTTTTAAAAACAGCCTTGCCAGCCCCCTACACAAATCATTTCTTTTCAGATAACAGCCTAGAAAATGGAACTTCAGAGAAAGGCCACATATTGAAGTGTACTGTTGTGCAGAAAATTCAACAATGTGCTGGGAGCCAAAACCCAGAAGCAAAATATGAGACCCCCTTATTCCAAAATGCAGCCAGAAGCGTGGCCGAAACCAAGAGCGCTGGTGTGGAGAGGGGGATGCCGGTATTTTTTTTAACTTGGAAAAGGACGGAAGACCTTGCGCGGGGGCTCTGGTCCTTCAGGAATCGCACGGAAGCACTCATGCCGAAACCTCTGGATGCCTGAGCGGAACGGCGCCAACTCCGCGGCGCGGCTGCCGCACTTTCCCCGCGCCGCCCGCTCGCCGGCCTCGCCGCCAGCAGGGCGTGTGACCCGCGGACAGGTGCCTCGGGCGAGGCGCGGTGCCGCCTGCCGGCTCCCGCCCGGGTGGCGCGCGGCCGGGGGCGCGGAGCGACCCGACTTCCCGCCGTGCGCGGCCGCCGCGGGTGCCGGGCCGCCGGCCGGGCGCCGGGGCTTCGCACCTGTGCGCCGCGGCCTGCGCGCCCGCCCGGCCCGGCGTGGGCCCCCGCGGCCCGGCGCCCCTCCCCCGCGGCGCGGAGGCCTTTCCTCGATTGCGGCGCCCCGCAACGCAGGCCCGCCCGCCGCCCGCGCTCACCTCGCAGCCGCCTCCGGGCGCACGCCGCCGCGGCCGCGGTCACGGCCGGACTGCCGCCGCTGCTGCTGCCGGCGCCGCCGCGGCCCGGGCCTCCGCTCCGCGCGCCGGCCCGCGGGGCCGCGCCTGTGCCTCGCCCGTGCGCTGCTCTCGCCGCCGGCGGCCCGGCCTGGCGCCGCCCGTCCCCGCGCCGCCGCTCCTGCTGTGGCCGCGGCCGCCCGCGAGGGGAGACAGGGCGCTGCCGCTGCCGCCGCCGCTGCCGACGCCGCTGCCGACGCTGCCGCCGCCGCGCCGCGCCGCTACTGCCGTGCGGCGCCTGCCGCCGCCGCCGCCGCTTTTCCTCCTTGGGCTCTCCCCCTGCCTCGTCCGCCCTCCTCTCCTCCCCCCCCACCTCCACCTCGTCCCCTTCTCGCTCCCCCTGCCGCCTGCCTCCGAGCCTCCGCGGGCGCTGCCTGCTCCCCGCTCCCCGAGCCCACTCTGCCCATTCAGGAACGTGCCCCGAGTGGGGCTGCCTCCGCTGCCATCATCGCTGTTGCCCCTGCCATTGTTTCCTGCAACACGGCTGTTCTTGCCGGACGCGTTCCCCCCTTTACTCTCCTTTGCCACACAGCCCTTCCTTTGCGTCCCTTCGCCTCCTGCCCCCTGCACGGGCCCTTCCCCACGGGCCCCCTCCCGGTGTCCGTGTGTCCCTCCTTCCCGCCCCTCAGGCGCCCGGGAGCGCGCACTGCGCGGCCACCTGTCATAAAGGGCGCGCACCCCCCCTTCCCTACCCCCACCCCCTCCGCACTCGCTTCCTCGCTGCCCGCCCAGGCCACCTAGCCACTGGCTGCTGCTTCCCTCAGCACGCACGGAGCTGGACACCACTCTCCCACGCCTTTGAGACCAGTTCTGTGTGCAGAGAGGGGCGCTCGGAAGTTTCGAGAAGAATATCTGGATGGCTTCATCCAGCAAGCATCTAGCCATACCACAAACCCTTAACTTCAGCGCCTAGGCCTGCAGGAAGGTGGCTCCTGATGGGGTTGGAAGCCTACAATTTGAAAGGGCTTTTTTTTTTTTAAGTAAAGAATTACAGAAAAAGGCAAACGTGAGTGTGGCCAGGAAGGAAATGAGACCTACCTGACTACTGTCATTGAAAAATTCCTTACGAGGTTATTTTCCATCTCATGTTTAGGCAACCTGGTGCACACAGCAAAAGATTGAAGAGCAAATCGGGAGGGAACATGTACCACTCCCTTGGATGTAAGAGTGGGTTACCATGACTAGGACCCAGGGCAACCGATGCAAGGTTACAACAGATGAGGTGATGCGGGCTATGTTGTGTGCTCTTGCTCCCATACGTCATTGCTAAAGCCCAGATTCTCCGGTTAGAGAGTGTCCAATTATAGGTCTCTCTGCTTCCACAGGTACAACCTCATTTTGCTACACTCAAGCTTCTGAATTTGATGTGTGTAACTCCTATCTATATATATAGCCTGTCACAGAACCCCTCCCCAGAAATTGCACAGGACTGGGGACCTATTTCCTTTTCCCTGATGAACGAAGTACACGAGATAGTGTTTCAGCTATTCTGTTGGCTGGATCTCAGTGGCAGAATGAATTGCTCTATTTCCATCATTGGAAAGCATGTCATTTTCACCTGTAATTAACCACATGTCTCATTGTTCCCGTCTCAAGTCGGCTTCTTATTAGTTATCAGTTACAATTGGTGCCGGGGTCCTCCAGCCAAAATCTACCAGGAATACACACCTGTAGCTGAACTATCTGAGTTTCTTACTAGGTACAGTGAGGGAGAACACGTACCATCCGTCCATCCACCTGTGGCTGAATTGTACTCCCCTCAAACTCCTAAGTTGAAGCTCTTACCCACAGTTCCTCAGAATGTGACTTTGGAGATAGAGGCTTTCAGGATGTGATTAAGTTAAAATGAAGCTGTTAATGTGTATCTTAACCCAATGTGACTACTGTCTTTAAACAGAGCAAATTTGAACACACACAGAGCAAAGGTTAAGTGGAACACAATTATTAATAAACGTCAGCCAAAGAGGGAGAGGTCTGGAGAAACCAAACCTGCCAAAACCTTTCTCTTGCACTTCTATTCAAAACTGTTAGAAAATACGTTGCTTAAGCACCCAATCTGTGGTATTTTATTATGGCGGCCCCGGAAAACTAATATAATAGGTAACCATGGGATGTCTCAGTGAAAGTGTGGTAGAAAGGATTTATCGTAGGATTTGGAATTTCAGTGATTTTGTGGAGAGCTTGAGGAAGTAGCAGTTTGTTCTACATTGAACACTGTCAGAAAGTAAGATGAATTCCATGACTGGGCATCTTAATAAGTCTTATCTATAGAGAGGGCAGAACATAGTGAATAATAAGGCTTTTATAAGGGAGCATAATGACCTTATTTTCATCTGTTCTTAGAAGAAATTATGAAATAGCCTTGTTTTATCTTACTTTATCATGTTTTTAGAATAATTCTGTCCAATGCTGATATTTTGCTAGACTATTTATGTCTAACAGAACAGCATGGCTTACCTGTGGGTGCCAGGCCATCTTCCAGATGTCTTCATTCTATCTTGTGGCTTTTTAACACCATCCATTATCTATGCAGATTTAGACTAGTTGCTTTATCTTTCTGTGCCTGAATTTCCTCACATGTAAATAAGGAAATGAGTGAACACATGTGACTGTGTGTGTGTGTGTTTGTGTGTGTGTGTGTGTGTGAAAATGGGGTACCTAATCTCTTTATTCTAGCTAGGTGAAATTGAATTAAAGAGAGTTTACTATAGATTCATATATATATATATATATATATATATATATATATATATATATCCTTAGAACAGTGCTTGGCATATACACAGTCTTCATTGAATATGAGCTCTCCAACAAACCGTGATAGCAGAAATTGCATATGATGATAGTTATGGGTTGGTACTTTCTCCTGTGCTCAACCATTATCTCTTTGAGAACAAGAACACTGTCTATTGTCATAGAAATAATAGATAACTTAATTATTAAGTGTGATCAATGCGCCAGACATTGATGTTAGCTGTTGTTACTCCAAGAAAACTCCTAAGGCCTCATCCCTATCTGTAGACTAGCCTTGGGTGTCCTCTTCTGTGTTCTCTAGAACCTATGCTTACCTTAGTCACTACACCTCGCAGATAATGTTGATATTGTCTGCTTCTATTTTTTCTTCCTCTCTGTTTACTCAGAGAGGAAAAGAAGTGCTTCAGCTTTGGTGTCCATGTGTGAACACAGTGCCCTGTACTTTAGAGGCACTAAACTTAAGAGACATTTGTTAGGTTTTTCCACATTCTTTGCTTTATCTAGGGTAGAAGTCAGGTCAGACTAGGGTAGAAGTCAGGTCAGACCAGCCTTAGCCCCTATCATCTCTTTCCCTGTTTGTTTGGAACATTCTTTGTGTTTGCTTTTATCTTGGTTTTTTTTTTTTTTTTTTTTTTTTACTAAAAATGGTATAGAGGATCTCTTACATTGTGATCCTCCCTACAAAGCAGATCTAAAGGAGAAAGAGAATTAGCATGACACTTCAATGCAAGAAAGTTTCATGTGGGAATAAATAGCTCCTGTGTTTTAACAGCTAGCAATAGTGTATCCTATAGGGTGAAATGGGATAATGAAAAAATATGAGAGTAGGACATAGAATCTTAGTTTTGAATTAATTCTTCCATAAGCAAACTATATGATAATCAATAAATTGACCCTCAGTATATCCATGGGAAAATAGGGTATATAATCTCTTTACTGTGGCTAGTTGAAATTGATAACAAAAATTAAAGAGAGTTTACTGGAGATTCTTATCAGGAAAAACATTTAACTCCTCTATTCTTCCATTTTATACTCTGGATGATTTTCAACTGTGGTACTGCTATTCCAAAATGGCTATAGTTTTTCAGAATGCCAACCAAGAGCCAAACATGTTGTGATTTCAACCTACCCTAACAGCCCCAAAACTTAGCTTGTTCCCACTGAAGGGACCATAAGAAATACTGACACTTTGGGGATGGACCTAGAAAATATTTTTCCTTTCTGAAACAAGACACACAATGTTTTTCAGCCCAAACATGCTCTATGTAAGCCCAGAGGTTCTATGTAAGCCCAGAAGGGAAATCACAGAAATAACATTATTATGGTATCATATGCATGTACATGGAAGGAAACTACCATATTATTTTCCATATAAGGTACCACTACTGTGCCCAGAGACTATATAGTAACCATAAAAATGGCCTCTAGCTGAGACTTTATGATAACTTTCCACAGTGAATATCAAAAGAATAGGTCAAAGGAACTCAGGTGTCCAGATTTGATAGGTCAATTAATTGAAACAACCATCAGCTGTTACTCTTGACTAGAGGGTAGCTAACACTCAGCATCTTCAAGGCTTGCATTAAATACAATAGTACTGACAAACTGCCCCAATAATGCCTTCTTTGTACTAACAGAATTAGAAAAGCATAACTCTTGCCCTTCTGACAACAAACAGATGTTTCATTTTTTTCTCTTTCAGTAGCCCTTAGAGGGGTAAAGGAATCCCCATTTTACAAATTACTCAGTGTTTGGTTTGGGCTCTGTACTGGGGCCTCAGGAGGAGAAAAAGACAAAGACACTGTCTTAGTCACATATTCATTATTGGAAAATACCTGACATCCTCAGCTTCAGGATGGAATGGTTTGTTTTAGCTCACATTTTCAGGTTTCACACATTCATGGGCAGTCAGCAAGGGTGGAAACACATGGCAGAGGCTAGAGAGGTGCTCACTAGCATTGCACACAGATAGCCAAGTGAGG
The DNA here is from genome assembly GCA_004027205.1 of Ctenodactylus gundi. Lineage (NCBI taxonomy): Eukaryota > Metazoa > Chordata > Mammalia > Rodentia > Ctenodactylidae > Ctenodactylus > Ctenodactylus gundi. Next base: position 47,411 of record PVKB01005781.1, read on the forward strand.
CAGGAGCCAAGTGAAATGAAAAGAGAGTCCTTGTCTTCAGACTGAGGAAAAGCCAGTCTTCCCAGGAAGAAGCTGTTACAATGGTTCTTCTTCCTTCCTTTACTTAATTCAAGCTGCCAGTTGGACCCACCAAGCAGAGGGTAGGTGCCCCTCCCTCGCTTCCTGGCCCACAGGTCAATAATATCTTATCTGAAAGCTCTGCCTTGGATGCCACCCCCCAACTCCCCAGTCTCAACAAGTTGACGGAGTCCCTCCAGGTCAAAACTCTAAACATCCACCCCTTCCAGCCAGGACTCGCCTCCCAGTAGCATAGCACACAGTTTCATAGTTATTCCACTACATTCAAGTCCGTGAGGCTTTTAGGGGACACTCCAGATCCAAATAATAGTAGATACACTGTTTCAAAGGGACCTGCAATCTGCTGGTAAAATGAAAACACAGGAAAGCAGTACCATCAAAATGAGTAGAAATAAGTCATAGGGGCTAGAGGAATGGCACAGCCGTTAAAGTGCTTGCCTGGCAAGCACAAAGCCCTCAGTTTGATTCCGCAGCACCACATAAAGCCAGTTGTGATGGAACATGCCTGTAATCCCAGCACTCGGGAGGCTGAGGCAGGAGGATTGCGGTGAGTTCAGGACCAGTCTGGGCTACAGAGTAAGACCTTGTCTCAAAAAAAGGGGGGGGGGGGGGGGGGGGGGAGGGAGGGGGGGGGGGGGGGGGGGGAGGGAGGGAGTGAGGGAGGGAGAGAAAGAGAGAGAAAGAAAAAGAAAGACTTCAGAAGGGTAAAGGAGTTCAAAGGTCCTTGGACATGCACCATGTTTGACTGCTTCAGAATAGAAGTAGGACTGTTCTGGGAAGTGAGAAGAGTATACTGAGAATGGGGAAGAACATGAGCTGTGAAAGTGCTGAAGCAGAGTGGTAAACACTGTATTTGGGGCTTAGTAACTTTGACCTTGGAAGGACTGTGTCAAATTATTGAAATTGGTAAATGTCCAGGGAAGAGCTTTTGCCTGTGTGTTGTTGAAGTGTGGGCCAGGAAAGGGGGGTGGGGTTGGTGGGGCATGGCCAACTGGCAACTTGAGCTGAATGAAGGAGGGAAGAAAAAAACATTGTTGCAGCCTCATATGGAAAAGCTTAGTCCTTACCTTGAATCCCCAGAGGTGGACTTGCTCCTGCTTTATTTCCCTCACCTCTATCACAGATTCGCATCAGTATCTGATCTCTGCCTTGCTTTTTGGGCAACAATGTGCAGCAGGCTGACACCAGTTGTCCTGCAGTCTCGAACTGGTGTCTTTCTGCCACAAGTCCGAACAGCTACTGGACCTCCAGCTCTCACACATGCACACTGCCAATTTGGACTATCACTCTCTTCAGACTTGTAAGCCCTCCAAATAAATACCCTTTATCTCTGAAAATTCTATTAACTCTGCCTCTCTTACAACCCTAACCAATACTGTAACATTTCCAGTATGGCTCAAAATAAGAGTTTTCTCCAGGTAATAAGCAAATTTTGGAGGGTTGAATGAGGCTGGACAGGGCAGACTTAGGAACCCTGGGTTATTTTACCCTTATTTCTCATTCCCTGCTTTATAAATGTAGAAAGTATAGGTCATAACCATAAGCTAGACTCATAGCTAGCTGACTGAGTGACCTCTAGGTTTTTTAGGTTAGCAATGATAAACATTTATGACTTGTGATATATTTTTACATATATTATGTCATCTGATCATTGCAGTCTATTTAAATAAAATGCCCCTCTGCCAGACATTTCCTTCCCTCATGCTACCTTAAAGCCTACTATGTGTTAGTTACTTAGGCTTATGTCTTAATAAGTACTTGGCTTCTGTCTCATTGATAGTGTGAGCATCACCCAGTGGTAGCAGTGACACATTCTTCAAGGTGGTGGATCTTTACATTTCCATGCTTTACTTGAACAGGTGACCAGACAAAGGTGGAAAGGGGGAGGAGGGATAAAGATAATGACATTGTGATAAACTTGGCCCTGATCCAACACCTTAGACTTCATCGGGAAGATTGTGCATCCTGACAATAGGAAAAGGAAGGGGGAGGGACCTGCAACCTAGGGATTTAAGTCAGTATCCACCATGTTTTCTGTGTGCCTCTCTCCACTTGCACATAGGAAGGTCACCATTTTTGCAAAAAGAAAACTAAAGCCTCATACTCTGTCATCCGTGCCTCCCATGTCCATCCTTTGTTTGGACAGGTAAATTCCTATGAGCAGTTTCTAACACTAGAACAGAATACCTGACATCCACAACTTTAAGGAGGATTTATTTTAGCTCACAGTTTCAGAAGTTCACAGGTGGGCAGCTGGAAAAATGGTGGAACCTCATGGCAGTGTGGAGCCAAAGACAGAGCTCCTTACAGCATGGCAGAACAGAGCCAAGTCAGGGAGGAAGGGCAGAACCAGCACACACCCCTCCAGGTCAAGCGTCAAGTATCCACCCCTTTCAGACAGGTGCCACCTCCCAATAGTAATCCATAGATACATGAGGCTTTTGGGTGACACTACAGACCCAAAACACAACATTACACCCCTGCCCCCCCCCCCCAAACTCATGTCCACCTTTTTATACAAAATGCATGTAGTCCTTTGTGAAAACTTGTTAAAGTTTTAACAGTTCCAGCACAGCCAAAAAAAAAAAAAAAAAGTCAAGTTCAAGATCTCCTCTGAGACTCAAGGCAAACTCTCAGCTGTGAGCTCCTGTAAAAACCAGAGTCAAACATTTACAACATACAATTGCACAGGATAAATATTACCATTTCAAAAGGGAGGAATAGGAGGATAAAAGGCAATTGGACCAAAGCAAGTTCTAAACCCAACAGGGAAAGGGTTAAATTCTATGCTCCATGTTCAGCACTTGGAATAAACTGTGGCAGCAGCAAGATGCAATCCCCACAGGGTTTGGGTGATCCTGCTCCTACAGCAATGCCACAGGCAGTAATTTCCATATTCCCTCCATTGACACAGCCCTATCCATAGCCGATAGCTTTCCTTAGGGAGCGATCCATGCTCCTGGATTTTCCAAATTTACAAGGTCTCCATCGCACCTAAGGCTTCACTTTTACAACTTCACACAAATGCCTTCCTCTGAAATTTAGGTGGAAGCCTCTGTAACCCCATAACTATTGCAGTCTGCAGGCTTGTAAAACCCAGAACACATAGATATTGCCAAGGTCTGCCACTGGCTTGAGCAGAAGCCTGGTCCCCTTGGGCAATTGCTATTGAGGCCTCACAGTTTTTAGATGGTTGAACACCAGGTGGCTGGGCTCTGGCAGACTCTTCCCTCTTTGACTCTGGGGTATACTTATCAGAACAAAGTCTTTTGCCTCTCCACTCTTGAGTTGGTAAAGGGTGTGGTCTTCTTGGCTTTTGAGATGTAAGGCATCTTTCCTATAGCCCTGATGGTAAGTACTTGGCTTCTTTTAAATGCTAATCTCTTTAACTTACCTGTGCTCATCTGCCACATTACTGTTTGGCAAAACTGCAAATAAAGATTTATATCATTTTTCTATGTCATTTTTTCTCCTACTTTTTGCAATAGACTTAACTAAAACCAGCAAACTGTAGCCATGTGAAAGCATGAATATCTGGCTGCCTTGAGATTTCCTCCATCAAATTAAGTAGTCCACCACTCCTAATCTCAGGTTCAGCAAAGACTGGAACAAGAGCAAAATATCAACAAACTTTCTACCAGAGTGTTGCGTGCATTGTTTTAGGGTACTTGCTGATACAGTTCTTCTTCCCATTTGAAACTTCTTGAGCCTGGCCTTTCCAATCCACACTTCTATCAACATTCTGGTCTGAGGTCCTCTGAGCAGAATCTCCCATCAAGCTTGGCACAGAGCACTCAAAGGCTTCTTCAGCTGGCATCCTCAAACCTTTCCAAACTTCTGCAAACTGGTACCAAAGGCTTCCAAACCACATGGTCATGTAAAGGCACAACAATGACCCCCACTTCTCTGGTACCAGTTTCTGTCTTAATTACTTTCTCGTCACTGAGAGAGTAACTGACATCCACAACTTTAGGAAGGATATATTTATTTTAGGTCAGTTTCAGAAGATCAGAATCCATTGACAGGTGGGCAGCTGGAAATGGTGGGATGGAGCCAGAGCCAAACCCAGACAGAGATCCTCACAGCATGGCAGAACTGATCCAAGTCTGGGAGGAAGGGCAAAGCGAGCACACGCCCCTCCAGGTCAAGCCCCAAGCATTTGCCTCTTCCAGCCAGGCCCCACCTCCCAATAGTACACAGTATCCATAGGTACATGGGGCTTTTGGGGGACACTGCAAATCTAAACTACAAGGCCTTATCACAAACAAATAAATAGTAGAAGATAGGTAGGTAGGTAGACGGATAGATAGATAGATGATAGACGGTTGAGTTCACTGTCTTATGCAGGTGGAGCTCAGTATCTGGGGGAGGGAGACAATACCAAGGTCTACAAATCAAGGCCACATGAGCAAACTGCTGAGTGCTTGAGATGTCCCATTTTGCCTAATATAGTCACATGCCTGGGCTACTATGTTCAAAGCCAACCTGAGAAAGGAGTGTTCCTGACACTTGGAAACTTCCCTACTCAGTATGAGCTCCTTTTTTCCCCTACATTTCCCCTACATTTTTATTAGTGCATATTGGTTAGAACTTACTTTAATTTTGGCAGATTTATATGTGCACATAACATACTTCAATTATCAACACCCACCACTACCCTTTTACCCTATGCTGCCCCCTATATTCATATGTTTTGGGGGTGGATTCAATATGTAGAATGTATTTTGATCTCAGTCATGCACCCTATTTTCTGGCCATATATACCTTCATCCTCTCCCTTCTTTCCTTCCCCTTGTCTAATAAGGATCTTCCGTCTACTTGCAACATTTTTAGATTCCACATCTTAGGGAGAATATGCGATATTTTTCTTTGTGAGTCTGCCTTATTTTGCTCAACATGATGACCTCAGCCTCCAGATTCATCTATTTCTTTGAAAATGAGAAAATTTTATGTCTCAATAATGTTTGATTGTGCACATGTACATTTGCTTTATCCATCCGTTATTGGACACCTAAGCTGATTCCATATCTTGGCACTTGTATAGTGTACCACAATAAACATAGGCATGCAGATATTCTTATGGAATGCTGTTTTTAATTCCTTTTATAATGGGTAGCTGTGTACATGGATCCAATGGTAGGTCTGCTTTTAGTTTTTTAAAGAACTTTCATACTGATTTCCTTAGTGTCTCTACTAGTTTACACTCCCCCCCCCCCAGTAGCATAGAAATAGTCCTTTTTTTCTGAATCCTCACTAGCACTTATTATTCTTTTTTTTTTTTTTTTGAGACAGGGTCTCTCTTTGTAGCCCAGGCTGGTCCTTAACTCACTATGGAGCTGAGGCTGGCCTTGGACTCATGGCTATTATTTATTCTTGATGATAGCCATAGAGAGGGCTAAAATGTTCTCTTGATGTAGCTTTGATAATTATTCCCTAAAGGCTAAAAATATTGAACATTTTTACATACTCATTGGCCTTTGGAAAGTGTCTTTTCAGATCATTTGTTCGTGTATTATTGAGTAGGCTCTCAATTTTTGTACTACTAAGGGTAGAACTCAGGACCTCACTGAGCTACATCCTCTGTCCCTTTTTATCTTTATTTTGAGACAGAATCTTATTGAGTTACTAAGTTGCCTAGGCTGGGTTCCAATTTGAAACCCTGCTGCCTCAACTTCCCAGTATGCTGGGATTATAAGCCTCCACCTCCAGGCCTGGAATGATTCTGCTATTTGATTTTTTAAAAACATTTTTGATGTTAAGTTTCTTGTGCTCTTTATTTACTGTAGATATTAATCCTCTGTCAGAAGAGTCATTGGAAAAGATTTTCTCCCATTCTGTAGGTTGTCTTTTTACTCTATTGAATGTTTCCTTTACTGTATAGATACTTTTCCCCCACTTTATACACTTTTATATTAGTGTATATTTGTGATAAATAATAGTTACATTGAACCCGGAAATTGGTGCATATATATATTGCATCTTAATTATTTTACTTCCCTTTCCCCTTCTCACACTCCCTTCTCTCCTTTTCCCCACGTCCCCTTGCCCTCTCCACAAAATCTATCTCACTACTTCCTACTATAACTTTTTTATTTTGCTCTTTTATTTATTTATATTTTGAGTTTCTCATATTAGAGAAACCATTTGAAATTTAAACTTCTGGTTTATTTCATTAAACATAAATAATGGCCTCAAGATGCATCCATTTTCCTACAAATGACTCAAATTTATCTTTCTTTATGGCAGACTAATGCATTCTCTTTGTCCATTCACCCCTTCCAGATTACCTTGTGTTTGCAGTGTCAGATCCCTCTCCCTAGGAGCTGAGTTTAGTGTTTCAGGCTATTTTTTTCTTTTCTATGTATTGTCTTCAATTTCTCTGTGACTTCTACCTTTCCTTTTGGCTGTTCCTTGATCCCCAGAGCTCTTCTCTATCTCTTTGCTCAGTTGTTTTCCAAGTGTTTTGATTTTGGACTGTGAAGAGGCTATGACTTGCTCCTGGTTTATACTCCACTATCTTCTCAACTCCTTTAGCACGACCCTTTGAAAAATATTGCAACAGACTGAGTGACCCAAAGTTAGAGACCTGAAATTTGGAGAAAATCATTTCTTTCTTCAGGTGCCAACAGCCATTGGAGTAGCCACAGATGAATCTGGTCCATTTTAAACAGTTCAGCACATAGGTCCCTGTTATACAGTTCTACCTACAATACAGAGATGCTTGTGTTCTAGCACTACTGAGCAAGTTGAGAGATAGTAATGGTGAGGGTAGTATGGTTCTATGTCCAGACTCAAGACAGCACCATGGACAGAGATCAACAATTATCCTTAGTCATAGGTGGATAGCACTACACTTGTGTGGATTGTGTATGAAGTGTGTGATATGATTTTGGAGCTTTCTTGGTCTGGGTACCACCAAAGCACCCTGAACAGTATGAGCTTTCTCTAAGCATATATTGATAGACTTTATTCAGTGTGGTAGGTATGAGTAGTGCCAACTGTGCACTGATTAGTCTTGTGGATTGAAGAGTAGTCTCAAATAGAGGAGACAGACAGAGCTCAATTAGCCTTACAAATGATTGGTCCAGGACTTCTTGGACACAGTAACTTTTGATCCTTTAAAGAAAGGACCCCAAAGGACTCCTCTTCATAAAACACCTGATACCTCACAATGTTCTCCCCTCCCCTTGGTCCCATGATTGCAGGTAAAGGAAAAGAGGATGAACTGTGTTATACTGGGAAAGCACTTGACTTGAAATTAAATGATCTGGGATTCTGCATCTTATTAATATAATCCTAAGAAGTTTACTAGTCTTCTCAAAACTGTATCTTCTCATCTGCAAAAAAGTCAACAGTAATAATCTCTACTGCACACAAAATTTGTGAGAAAGAAGCTCATGGGGTAAGACATATGAAAGGAAAACACCTGGCAAAAGTTCATGCAGGAATTCCTGAAGCTCCTGAAATTTTCCTTCCTGAAAGAAGTCTCTTTTTTAAGTTTTATGAAAAAGGTGTGTATTTCTTTATATCTACACTATAAGCCCCTATGATATTCTCCTTTTATCCTGATAATGACTGCTGTTGATGTCAATAATGGTGGTAGTTATGATAGTATGAGAATAATGATTGGCTGAAATCACAAAATTCATGATAAAGAAGAAGGACTATGAGAGATTACTTTAGGAAGAAAACAAGCTATGGCCAGGTTTGAATCTGACCTTTCTTGAATTAGCCTGTGCAGGTCTATTGACATAAGCATTCATGTCAAATCCCTAAGAACATTGCCCTGGAGATTGCACAGCAAAATGTATCCTAGGAAGTTCCTGCCAGGAATGGACAGTGCACTTCAAAAGAATGAATGCAGGACAAAGCAGAAAACAAAACGTTTCCATTTATCTGAAACAAATACTCCCTGAAGACTCTGTGGATACATACAAGCCAACCTGTTTGAACCTAAGAAATGTGCAACTTACCCACATGCAATATTTAGTCAATGAGTGTCTTCGGCTTTGTTAAATTATAGGAAATTACCTTTTATTATTTTATGCCTCTAAAATTTCCAATGGCTTGTTGTTTTTGTTGTTTGCAGTACCATCGTACATCCCCAGCCCATGTTTTGGGTTGTTGTTTTTTTTTTCAAGATAGGGTCTTGCTCTGTAGTCCAGTGTGCTCCTGAACTCACTGTGTAGCACAGGCTAGCCTAGCACTCAGTCTCCAGGTGCTGGGCTTAGACATTTATCACCACACCCAGCTAGTCTGTGGGGGGCGGGTGACAAACTCAGGTCCTTGTACTTTCTAATCAAGCACTCTAATCACTGAGCTATGCCCCATCCCCACTTTTTAGCTTTGATTTTGAAATAGGGTCTCACTAAATTGTGAAATTGCCTAGGCTGGGCTTGGACTCACAATCCTTCTCTTAGCCTTTCAAGGTTAAGTGTCCAATGGGTCTTTGAAATCTGAAAAACAAATTTCAAAAGCCCTAAACTAATAGCCGGTGAGACAACTCCAACCTGTCTTTCCACCTCCACGTAGGTGGTGTTCCACACAGCATGGATACTTTGCATTCTGTGCCTCCATGTCTTTGCTTGGGTTGTTCTCCCAGCCTAGAATACCCTTTCTGCATCTGGTCACATCCAAATCCTTCTCTTCCTTTGAGGTTTAGTTAAAATGTCATATCCTTTCTAAGATCTTTCTCTACTTTTCCTAGAGCTGCTGCAACAAATTAATCACAAACTTGGTGACTTTGGACAACAGCAATTTTTCTCCTCATAGTTCTAGATGTCAGAAGTCTGAAATCAAGTTATCAGAAGGAATACCTTCTGTACAGTGGCTGTAGGAGACACTTTTTTAAAACCTCTTCCAGATTCTAGTGAGTCCTTGCATTTATTAGTTTGTGGCACATAACTACAAATTCTGCCTTCATCCTCCCTTGACTTTTTTCTTGGTATCTCTCTGTTTCTCATCTTTTTATATGGGTAATTTTCATTGGCTTTAGGTTCTACTGTGTTAATGTAGAATAGTCTTATCTCAAAATCTATCAATTATGCCTGCAAAGATTCCTTTCTCCAAAGAAGTTTACATCCATGCTATGGTTTGAATCTAGAGTGTCCCCCCAAAAGCCTTATGTTGGATGTAGTGGGGTAACTGTGGAACTGTGTGTTATTGGGACTAAAGATCTGGCTGGAAGGAGCAGATGCTTTGGGTTAATCTGAAAGATTGTGTCAATTTGTTGAGATTGGAGATTGCCCAGAGCAGCGCTTTCAGGTGTGTGTTATTGCGTCCTGGGCCAGGAAGTGGGAGAGAGGTTCCCATCCTGGGTATGAGCAGCCCAACTGGCATTTTGAACTGAGTAAAGGAGAGGGAAAAAAAAATCATTGTTGCAGCCTCTTCCTGGAAAAGCGCTGGCCTTGCCTTTTATCTTGAGACATTGATTGCTCCTATTTTACTAGTTTCTGTCTGCAATGGGATGGGCAGCTCTCCAGCCTCTGCCATGTGCTTCCAGTGTTGCCGGTTGCCTATGAGTAGATTGTGTGAGACCTTCTGAAACTGTGAGCCAAAATAAAGCTTTCCTCCCTTAACCTGTGCATGTCCTGTGTTCTGTCATAACAAGGAGAAAGTAACTAAGACAAGAAACTAGCCCCCATGGTTAGGATTCAAATGCATCTCTTGGAGGGTCATCATTCAGTCCACTAAATCCATCCGAACCAGATTCATGTTTCCCTCCTTTTCACCTTTGATAGCACATATTTTGTGCTCAAACAAAGCTGGACTTCATTTTGTCTTCTGCAAGGGCAAGAAAAAGTCTTATTCATCTCTAGAGAATCCATTGCTTAACTATGTGCTCAACATATAGGAGTTGCTTAACTAATTATTTATTTTTTTAAAAAATTACTGATTTACTTTCCATTTCTAGGGCAAAGGAAAATAGCTATGAAACCAAAGGCTAGAAGCAACAATATTACCTAACCACAGAGTAAAGATACAGAAATAATCAGTTTCCCTATCATCAAGAGGCAATTAAAACTCCTTGTAGTATAATACAGTACCAACAGCAAGGGTTTCTTGAGAATCCTCAAGTCAAGTCATTCCATCTGTGCATTTCTGTCTTAATCACTTTCCCAGTGCGGGAACACAATACTGACACCTATACCTTAAGGGTGCACATTTCAGAGACCTCAGTCCCATTCATGGTCCACCATGGTGGCATGATGGAAGTATGTGGTGGAGAACAGCTGCTCACAGCGTGGCAAGAAGCAGATGGTTTGGAAGAAGAAGGGACAAGAATATATTCAGGCCACACCCTCACTTATCCACCATACCTGCAGTGACCTGCCCCTCCTTTTGACAGCGGGTGAAATCTACTTAATTTGATTAGCTCTGACAATTCAATCACCTTCCAAATGCGTGAGGCTTTTGGGGAACATTCCAGATCCAAATCAAAGCAATATCTTTCCACATGTATTGATTTTCTCAAACAGTTATCATTTACTTACTCAATTAAACTGAAACACTGTATTATTCATGGGGAGGGATACATGAATCTAAAAATTAAAAAAATATATATTTAAAGTCTGCCTCTTTCCAGAGTCCCCCTCTTGAGGTTTTTTTTTTCCCCTCCCTCCCGGAGCTCCCTCCTAGTCTCCTTTCTCTTTATTTACTCTCCTTTTTTTTTCTGTCTTCAGACTTATATCTATCTCTAGGGCCACCTGCACTCAGAGAGAGATGAGAGAATCTTCTATGGGATGAGTTTTCTTCAGGGTCACATCAGCCTTGGAACTGAATGAAGCCCTTGCATAAACAGTGATCCAGGTCAGCGTGACTTCACATTGAATGAGGAACATGGCAATTGGTACAGCCTCATCAGGTTTTTGATTACTTGTTGGCTGAACTAGGCTCCAGAAAGAACTCACTTTTATTTAGAGATATCTTTTTGGAGCATTCATCTGTGGGGTCATGGGTGGTATAAGACAGTATATGAAATCTTCCACTAATTCACTTACTTGGAAATTTTATTCTTCAAATGTGTTAGGTACTGTCTGGAGAACGGAGTGACAAAAGGAAGGAAGCAACAAGGTCTCTACCCTCATGGAGCTAGAAATTCTCAAACATGGAAACAGAAACATGGCCATATACTTCTAGTACATGAAAACAAGTGCTTTCTTTGGATTAGGGTCTCGGTCTGTAGTCCAGGCTGGTCTTGAACTCACTGTGTAACCCAGATGAGCCTCAAACTCACAGTAATCCTCCTGCCTCAGCTCCCTGAGTGCTGGGATGACAGGTGTGTGCCATCACACCTGGCTTCTGTGGTGCTGCAGAATTGAACTCAGGGTCTTGCGCTTGCTAGGCACTCTAACCACTGCGCTATTCCTCCAGCCCCTGTCATTTTAAATCATATGCTAGAAGTAGGATTTCAAAGATGAAAGCTAACTGACTTCATATGTGTGTGGATTTAAATCCTGAGCTGTGTAATATTGGAGTAGGAACAACTCTCTGAGGCTCATTTCCCTCATGTGAAAGTGAGGACAGTATTTGCTGCATAGAGTTATCTTTACATAAAGTTCTTAGTAAATAGTCAACAAGTGGTAACTCCTATTGTTACTGTGCCAACGGACGGCTAAATAGTGGGACAAACCCCACAGACTTTTGACTCAAACGTTACTTTACTCCTGCTTCTGTTATTTACTAACTATATTTCATACCCTCCTTGAGAAAATAACTCCCCCTGTCTTTGAATTGCTACGTAGACAGAGTAGTGTGAGAGTTAACAGCATGATCTCTGGAGTTTAAATCCTAGCTCCTCCACTTACTATGTGACCTTGAGTCATACCTAACATTTCTGAACACCAGTTTCTCCATCTGTAAAGCAGAAGGAGTAATAATAGTATGTTTTACTAGGGTTGTAAGAATTAGTTAACTCATGTTAAAATTGTAGTAATTAAAACTATTTGGTAGATTGTAAGATCACAATAAAAATTAGTTATTGTTATACTGAACTATTTCTCAAGTTCATTCAAATCTACTTCTCATAATACCTGATAAAATGCATATTCCCATTCTTGTCTTAAAGATGGGAAAATTAAGGCTCAGAATTGCTCAGACTCATAGGTAGCAAGTGACAGAGCCAGACTGAAAGGGGCTTGCTGAGTAATTATAATGTCTCCCTCCTTTCTCGCACTTAAAGCTTCAACGCCCTCAGTGCTTTTCCCAGAATGCCAAGTAATTTGCCAGGTGTATCAGGAACTCATTCTAAAAATGTAGTATAAACTCATTCTCAATAAATATTCCCAGGGGGGTTTTAATCTGCCTACTTGGTAAGGGAGACATGGCTTCTGAACTCTGCTACTTATCATTTCTTGGGAAACCTAGATATGTACTGCTACTCTGCCTTGTAGAAGTCACCACACATTGCCTTTCCACAGACATTAAAATCCTCTTCGTTTGCACATTTGGTCATTCTGCCAATGTATTTTCACTTTATCTGACCTCATCAGCTAGAATTTAAAGCTCTAAGGTACTAATTTCGACAAATGCATTTACAACCCAGAAAACCTGGCTAAAAACATATTTCTGTAAAGAGAATCCTAATTCTCTAATTCTCTGTTGACTTCTATTATAAAGTTAAAGCTACGTTCCCATGGAAACAGTCCCTGCAACATACTAAATCAAAAGCTTTTGGTGAAGCAGGGTCAACTGTCTTATGCTGCAAGGACTAGGCAAGACTGGGCAGTGTGTGAAATAATACGCACAGCAAGAATGTGGTCCATAAGTAGAAAATACACTAGCACTAGCAGCAGGACAAGCAGCGACTCTGCGTTCCACGGCCATGCTGCCTACTTTCAGTTTCTAGAAAGAAGTAGGGGTCTCCCCACCTCACATCTTTGCAAGCTGTACCCCATGCTTTTCTTCCCAATACTCCACTATGTGCAACCTCTATCGCTCTTCATTCCTTTTTAAACAAAACCCGTAACATTTACATCTAACATGCCAGTTAGCTTACATATTTGTCGTTTATTTTCTGTATCTCCCCATTAAAAATGTAAATAACATAAAACACGGATGTGATTTTTTAAAAATTCCTATATCCTTACTACCTGGAACAATGCCTGATGCACAGTAGGTGTTTAATAAATATTTATTGAATGAAGGAATAATCAAATGAGAGAATATCTGTCACTCTATGTGAAAAGCTCATGTCTCCTGCTCGAGCTCCTTCTCTTGGTTAACTCCTATACAGCTTCCAAAATAAAAATGAAATATTACTTCCTTAAGGAAAGTTTTCAGCCTCTGTTGCCTTGATTGGATACTCTTTTCCCCCATTTTTTATTGGTATGCATATGTGATACACAATGGTTACATTGAACTTGAGAATTTTGTGTGCATATATATATCACATCAACCTTACAGTCCCTTCCTTTCCCTCTTTCACACTCTCCTAACTACTCCCTCATCCCTTCTGACTCACAACATCTCATCCACTTGACTCTAATATTTATTTATACCCTGTATCTCTCATGTTAGAGAAACCTTGCAATATTTAACCTTCTGAGTCTGGTTCACTTCACTTAGCATAATGTTCTCACACTCTATCCATCAACTAAAAATGACTGAAATCTATCAGTCTTTACGGCAGAGTAGTACTGCCTTGTGTATATGTACCATACTTTTTATCCATTGGTCTATTGATGAGTATTTTGGTATCTTCAGAGATTAAGATATTGTGTTAGTTTAGGTTCTACAAAAGGCAGAATTGACAGAAATATAAGAAAAAAAAAGAATCTATATGGAAGGCTTTACAAGTCTGAGTACAGAGATAGTCAAAAATGGTGGCCTACATGTACAAGAGCTGGGGGGTCCGATGGCTGCTCAGTTGCAAGGTAGAACAGCTGTCTGGGACTGCAGGATGGCCGGTGTAAGTCTGCTGCAGATCTTGGTTGTTCAAAGAACAATGGCGAAGGCCAAAGACTGAAGATCAGCAACTAAGCATCAGCAACGGGTGGACAGGTACAATTCAAGACTGGAGCAAATCTGTGATTAAAGCTCTGTGGTGTGTAGCAAGCAAGTGTCCATAGATAATTGCAAAGGCAAGAGCTTTCCAAGAGGTAAAAACTGTAACAATCTTCCTTCCTTCCTTTAATACTGTTTGAGTTCCCAGTTGGGTCTCCCACATCGGGGTGGGTTTTCTTCCCTTATTTGCTGGCCCACAAACACTAACACTCTAATCCAGGCGTGGATGTAATCCAGGCATGGTTCCTAATTGCCTCAAGTTGACATAATCTCTTCATCAGTCACAGATGTTATTAGCTTTGCTGCTATAAACATGGGTACATACATATTTCTGGTAATATGGCGCTTTTGACTCTTTAGGAAAGATACCCAAAAGAGGTATCACTGGGTCACATGGAATGTTATTTTCAGCTTTTGAGGACTCTCCCTACTGTTTTCTAAAGTAGTTGTACCAGTTTACAATCCCACTAGCAAATAACAAAAGGACCAAAAACATACACTGGGGAAAGGACAGCCTCTTCACTAGAGAAGTCTGTTTTATTAGTGAAAGTAATATAATACTGATATTAATGGAACATTTTGATAAATCAATGTTATATTTATTTAGATAGGTACATTGAGGGTGTAAACTGCATCTATTAATGTTAAATGTACAATATTTGCAGTATTAAACTCTCTACTAGGTTTGCCAATATTTTGTTAATCTTAGATGGTAATGTAACTGTAAATCATTACCCAAATTATGGATGTTGACATAGACATTGACCTTCATATCCACTGTAGGCTAAATAATATTTTGTCTGTAGACCATGTATAGTTCTGTGATCTTTTTCCCTTTCACCAAAAAGGAGAGGAGATTAGGTAATCAGCAGAAGGTTGGTCATTGAAAAGATCCCAAACTTAATAGTCAAATAAGCTAAAAACAGACACAAATTGAGGAGAAAAGAGCCTCCCCATGACATGTTGTAATTAAAATCCTAGAGCTTCACCATGAGGAGAGAACATTAAAAACTGTAAGAGAAAAATAGAAAGTAACTTACAAAGATAAACCCATAAGAACAACTGCAGACTCCTCACCACAGACCTTAAAGACCAGGAGATCCTGAAGTGACATCATCTAAGTGCTAAGAGAAGATAAATGCCAACTCAGACTGTAATATTAAGCAAAACTGTCCTTCAAAATAGAGGGATAAGTTAAATATATTCATGATAAAGAAAACGTGAAGAGGGGCTGGAAGAATAACACAATGATTAAAGAGCTTGCCTAGCAAGCACAAGGCCCTGGGTTTGATTCCACATAAAGCTGGATGTGGTGGCACATGCCTGTAATCCCAGCATTTGGGAGGCTGAGGCAGGAGGATTGCTATGAGTCCAAGGCCATCCTGGGCTCCAGGACCAGCCTGCACCACAGAGCAAGACCCTGTCTTAAAAAACAAAGCACTGGAATACTATGCATCAATGAAGTCCAACAATGTGGAGGAAGAAACTTGAGAACATCATGCTTAGTGAAGTGAGTAAGAAGCAGAAGGTGAAACATCGAATGGTCTCTGATATGAGAGACCCAAAGCACAACTCCTATGGAACTTAAGATGAAAGACAAAGTGAAACAGGGGGGTAGGATGGGGGAAGAGGGAGGGAGGGTAGGGGAGGGGGAGGGGTGAAAGGAGAGTGGGAAAGCCCTTGTCCCCTTGACGAGATACATATGTGCATAAAAGGCTGAACTCCATTGTAAACCTTAAATTTTGCACATATACATATCAATAAAATGGGGGAAAAACCCAAAAAAACCAAAACAAACGAAAAAAAAAAACAAGCAAAAAAAAAAAAAAAAAACTAAAGAAATTCATCACCATTAGACCAGCATTGCAGGCAACACTTAAAAGAATCTTAGACGGAGATAAGGAGACCAACAGCACCAAAGACCAAAGAAAGGGAAAGAACAGAAAGAATGAATTAAAAAGTATAGAACAATCAATATTGAAGGATCATAGTGATGACAGAATGTAGCAAATGTACCACTATAATAATACTGAATGTTTATTTATGTATGATTTATTTTTCTTTTACTGATCTTGCGTTCTGTTTTATTTAATTTATTTTTTTTATTTTGGCAAAAATTCACATGACATAAATTTTAACTTTTTTGTAAATACATGAATTCCAAATTCTGTAACACATTACAACCATGGGGTTTGGGGAATTAGTGGATGTCTGTGTCCACCCCATTTTTAGAGGTTCACCCCTTTCCTATCTGACCTTTCCTTCTCTTTCTACCCTGCCATTCACGTTTGTGCATTTCATAAGAAGGACACCCATCTATAGTCAGTCTTTTGTTCTTGGTCCATTTCACTGAGCATTATTGACTCTAGGTGGCTCCATTTTCCTTCAAATGCTTCATACATTTCTTTCTTTATGGCTGCATAGTATTCCATTGTGTATAGGTATCACATCTTCTTTAACCATTCCTGTATGAATGGGCACGTAGGTTGTCTCCAGGATTTGACTATTATGAATTGTGCTGCTATAAACATGGATATGCATGTGTCTTTTGGTATGTTGGCTTTATTTCTTTTGGGAACATGCCCAGTAGGTCAGTAGCTGGATCAAATGGAATTGCCATTCTCAGCTTACTAAGGAACCTGCCGACTGCTTTCCATAATGGTGGTACGAGCCTGCATTCCCACCAGCAGTGAAGTAGAGTTCCTTTTTCTCCGCACTCTTGACAACAGTTGTGTTTTGAGTTCTTGACGCAGGCCATTCTAACTGGAGTGAGGTGAAGCCTCACTGTTGTTTTTATTTGTATTTATCTAGTGGCCAATGATGAAGAAGACTTTTTCATATTCCTGTTGGCCATTTGTACTTCTTCTGTTGAGTTTCTTTTCATTTCAGCTGATTATTTCTTAATGAGATCATTTATTTTAGGGGGTTATATGCTTTTCAGTTCCTTGTATATTCTAGATATTAATCCTTTGTCTGACGTGTTACTGGTGAATATTTTTTCTCACTCTGTGGGTTGTCTCTTCATCTTGCTGATTGTTTCTTTTGCTGTGCAAAAGCTTTTCAATTTAATGTAATCTCATTTGTTGATTCTTGCTGAGATTTCTTGTGTAGTTCGTGATCTCTTCAGAAAATCATTTTCTTTCCCTAGGTCTTCTAGGGTTTTTCTTATTTTGTCTTGCAGTAAGTTCAGTGTTTCTGTTTTGATGACCAGTTTGTTGATCCATTTTGATCTGATTGTAGTGTGTGGAGACAGACGTGGGCCTGGTTTCATTCTCCTGCATGTGGAGATCCAGTTTCCCAGCACCATTTGTTGAAGATGCTGTCTTTTCTCCAGTGAATTGTTTTGGCCCCTTTGTCAAAAATCAGTTGACAAAGGGGGTTTGGGTTTGTTTCAGTATCCTCTATTTTGTTCCACTGGTCCTCTTGTCTGTTTTTCTACCAGTATCACGTAGATTTATTCACTGTTGTTTTGTAGTATTTTTTGCAGTCTGGAATTATGATTCCTCTGGCTTGGCACTTGTTCCTCAGAATTGCTTTAGAGATTCTGGGTCTTTTCTGATTCCATATAAATTTTAAGGTTGTTTTTTTCTAGTTCTATGAAGAATATAGTTGGTATTTTGATGGGTATTGCATTGAATCTGTAAAGTAGCTTTGGGAGTATGGCCATTTTGTCAATATTAGTTCTTCCTGTCCAAGAACATGGGATGTGTTTCCATTTTCTAAAGTCCTCTTTAATCTCTCTCTTTAGGGGTTTGTAGCTTTCTTTGTACAGGTATTTCACCTTTTTGGTGGGGTTTACTCCTAAGTATTTTATTTATTTTTTTTTGTTGCTATTTTAAAAACACTGAATGTTAATGGCCTCAACTCACCCATCCAAGACACAGACTGGCTGAATGAATCAAAAAAACAAAAATTCACAATATGATGCTTGCAAGAGACACACTTTCCCCATAAGCACATGAACTGAAAATAAAATGATGGAAATAATACTCCATGCAACTGGGCCCAGGAAACAAGCAGGGGTTGCTACACTTTTCTCAGACACAGCAGATTTCAAACCAAAATGGATAGGAGAGACAAAGATGGAAGCTATATACTGGTTAAAGGAAGAATTCAACAGGAAGAAACCACACTTGTCTATATATGTGATCCCAACATTGGGATACCCAGTTTTCTAAAACAAAAACTACTGGACTTGAAAGAATAAAAAGACTACAAATACAATCATAGTAGGTATTGTGGTTTGGCTCTGGAATGTCCCACAAAAGTCTCATGTATTTGAATATTATGTATTGCCAATGAAATCATGTGCTTTTGGCAGAATGGGGCCCAGTCTGGAGGTGTAGATTATCGGTGTGTAGTGGGGGCTTACCACACCTTCCACACCCGGATCCAGGAGGGGCTGATCACTGGGATGAGCCCTGGAAGGATATATAAGCTGCTTCCTGCCTTCCTTGAAGGACTAGTCTCAACTTGCCTTGACTTGCCTTCCTGTTTGTGATGTCGTGAGAAGCTGCCTCCACCTCTGCCTCTGCCATGTACTTCCATTGTTGCTGGCTGTGCCTGAATGGACTGTGACCTTCTGAAACTGTGACCTAAAATAAACCTTTCCTTTCCTAAATTTGTGGTTATCGGGTATTGAGTCACAGCAATTAACAAGTAACTAAGACAGATATTGGTACCAGATAAGTAGGGTCATTTCTGTACTTTACCTGACCATGTGGCTTGGAAGCCTTTGGAACCAGTTTGTGAGAGGAATTTGGAAAGGTTCGAGGATGACAGCTGGAGAAGCCTTGGAGTGCTCTGAGCCAAGCTTGATGGAAGATTCTGGTCAGAGCCTAGAAGACCAGAATACTGATAAAAGTGTGGATTGGAAAGGTCAGGTTCAAGAAGTTTCAAATGGGAAGGAGGACTGTATCAGCAAATGGCCTAAAAACCATGTGTGCTATGCTCTGGCAAAAGTTTGTCAGCATCTTGCTCCTGTCCAGAGACTTTGCCTGAAACTAGATGAAGGGCGTGGACTGCTTACTCTGGTGGAGGAAATGTCGAGACAAACTGATGTTAAAACTATTACATGGATTTTGTTTGCAGCCTTTAGTCATCTCTATAGTGAAAGACAGGAGACAATGGCAGAGAGAACAGGTATAAAAAGCTTGCAGTCTGGAGTGGAAAAGCATGTGGTTGTTCAAGAGACTAACATTAAACAGAAGCCAAGATGTTGGAATCAAAACTGTAAGAAAGAGGCCTTCACAGTGTCTCAGGGATCAACAATATCCCACCCTTTGCCAATTAAAGGGTGCAAAGGAGAAAGATCTTGTCCTGTGAAGAGTACCCCAGGGCTCCCTGTAGGGTCAAAGAGGGAAGTGTTTGCCAGAGTTCAGCTTCCCAAAGTTCAGCAATCCAGGCACTCAGAAGCTACTGCAGCCATGGCACAAAGGGGCCAGATTTACCGCTCAAGCCAGTGGCAGAAGAAAAACCAGGACTGAAAGGATTTACAGTAGAATTCTACCAACACTTCAAAGAAGAGCTATCACCAATGTTTCCCAAAATGTTCCATGAAATTGAAAGTACACTGCCAAACTAGTTTCTGATACTAGCATCACCCTGATTAAAAAAAAAAAAAAAACAAAGACTTAACCAGGAAAGAAAACTATAAACCAACCTCCTCAATGAACATAAGTGCAAAAATCCTCAATAAGATTCTGGCAAATAGAATCCAGTCTGTAATCAGATAGACCATACACCATGATCAAGTGGATTTCATTCCTGGGATTCACCATTCACCACTTATATTCAACATAGTACGCAAAACCTTAGATAGAGCAGTCAAGCAAGAGAATGAAATAAAAGAACACATATTAGAGAGGAATACGTTAAGCTATCCTTATTTGTAGATGACATCCTTCTCTATATTTCTGATTTCATCTTTCTTATTTGTCATTGCATTGATATTGTTTTTACTTTCCTTGTTTTGGTTAGCTTGGCTAGAGGTTTACCAATCCTATTTATCTATTCATCTCTTTTTCTTGATCTCTGGGGATAAGCTATAAGATTTTTAATATTGAGTATGATGTTTACTGTGAGTTTGTCATATAGGGCCTTCATCACTATTGAAGAAATTCCATCTTATTCTACTTAAATGAGTAGTTTTATCTTGAAAGAGTATTGCATTTTGTCAAATACTTTTTCTGTAACAACAGAGATGAAACTAAAACCTAAGAAAAGAAATGTAAGAAAGTAAACATTCTAAAAAATTATAAAAGGGACACTACTTGCTATATGAGTAAGCACAATAGCCTACGTCACTATTTGAGGAGAGACACCATTGAAGACCACTTTGATTTTACACTTTCAATTGCTTACCATAAAGGAAAAAATAAGGAATGTTTTAAAAATCAGTGTGGTAGATAGTAAATGCCCTAATGGCCTTGATACTTTAGCTGTCATAAGTAGAATTCTTTTCCTCCAACATGAAGGCAAAATCTATATCACACAAATATTTCTAAATCTACGTTAATATTATACTACTTGTAGTGAAATTATAAAGCAATAGCTGATGAAGATAGTGTCTGTCTGTGTGGAAATTTTATCTTTATACGACCTCAAGAAAATCAATGATCATTACATTTGAAAACTTACACACCCTCCCCCTAAATCTTAAAGTCTTAGAGAATAGGAAAATGACTTTAACGTATGAGGAAATCTCAGAAAGTTCTCTGCATACATTTCATTAGGCCCTGAGTATTTAGAGGTTTGGAACTAAATCTTACTTATCTTGCCACACTCAGTGTTTAATACAATACCTTACCTAGAAAGCAGGAACTTAGCTGATAGGTACTGAGAACCAAAGTATGTGTTTGAAAGCATCTTGACATTCATGTGGAACCAAAATTATAGTTTCTAGTTAGTTAGAATAGAACAATTTAGAAAAGTTTTCTCAGTACATCAGCAGATTTCAAAAGTTTATGAATTAACTTCACACTGCAGTGTATGACTCTACTATGTCTCAGAGAATTTTAAATAATGCATCCTAGCAAAAGCTGAAAGACAGAATCATTATTTAACACTCTACCAGAATACTGTCTGGTTTATATATCTGAACTAAATAAATATGCCAATATGCCTTCTAGATCTAGTTATCCTACAGGCACTTCAAACCAAACTTGTCACCATTCTTAAAATTCTTTCTTGTCTACAGGAATTCTCAGAATCACACAGTCTTCCTTCATCTCCCTTATCCAAGTCTCCTCTGCCTCAGAAATCTGTCTTGAATACATCACCTTCCTTTTTGTGACTGTTGCCAAAGCTGTAGGTCAAACTTTCATTCATGGATCAGTGCACAAGTCTCGTCAATTTCTCCACTTCTAGTCTTGATAACCCCAATTCACGTTCCATTATCATAGTTGTTATGGTGCTTTTTAAAATATAAAACTGATCTTAATATTTACTTACTGAAAGCCATTAATGGCATCTCAATACCTAAAGGAAAGCATCGTCTGTTCCATTCTTTCAGCATCCTTTCTTGCCACTTAAATCCCACAGTAGCATCCTCTAACCACACTAACCTTTTCAAAATTTTCCTAATATGGGATGATTGATCATGCCCCTCAATGTCGTTTTACATTTTATTCTCTTTGCTTGAAATGCCCTTTTCTTCCTCTCTGCTTGCTGAACTCCTATTTATTCATTAGTCTAATTCGTAGTCAGTTCCTTTGTGAAGACTTCCTTTACTTCCTAAGGCAGAAGTAGGTAACGTGTCCTCTATGTGTATATGTGTTATAGCGCATTACATTATGATTGCTTTTTTTCAAGCTAAGGGCTGTGTCTGTACTGAAATCATTTTTATATTCCCAGCTCACTACAGCAGCTGATATAAAGCAGGAGCCCAAAAACTATTTGTCAGTGGTCAGTCCTTCAACCACATGCTTATGCTTTTGAGGTGTCCAGCAAAGTCATGCTGGCAAATGGAAACATCACAAACACTTGGGTTGAGATGCCTGTAGCAATAGATTTAGGTTTTAATACTAGAAAGCTTCTTGCACAAGTAAAGAAGAAATATTTTCTCCCATTAGACAAAATTATTTTTAATGGAAAATTTTTGAGAAGTGGAAAAATATTAGTCTTTCTCTTCAAGTACACACACAATGGAAAGCTGAAAATGAAAAGAAGGTTCTTTACATAAAATATTTTGAATCCTTTGGTTGATGAGAAATTTGATTTTTACCTAAAATTATAGCTATGGAAAACATATTTATCACTAGGTAAACAATTTAAGAATTTATATTGGCATCTTCTTAAAAGAATTATACATGTTTAGTAAAGGAAATAATTCCATAATAAGTCGGTTGTTTTTGTTAATACAAAATACCTTAATTCTCCTTTTGATACAGACTCAGAAACAAAAATAACTCACAAGTATTCATGATTA
The DNA here is from genome assembly GCA_004027205.1 of Ctenodactylus gundi. NCBI lineage: Eukaryota > Metazoa > Chordata > Mammalia > Rodentia > Ctenodactylidae > Ctenodactylus > Ctenodactylus gundi. The sequence continues at coordinate 69,921 of PVKB01005781.1, forward strand.
CTCTGCTGAAGAGTAGATGACTTTCCTCTAAATGACCTCGCAAGAATCTATTTAAGCTAGCTTTGGCAAATAAAAAGTTCATCATTTAGTTTCCTCATGTAGATAAAAAATTCATATGAAAGAGAAATAAATGAGTCATTGCTTTTAAGCATATACTTTCTAAAATGAAGCCTACGTCTATTGCTGAGTTGAAGAACCTGCATTAAGGCTATCGCAAACAAAAGAAAACACTTCTCTTAAAAAATGTCAAGGATGCTGTAGTTAATAATCTGATTCATGAGTCAGAGAGAGAGCTGGTCTCAATGACCTCTAATTTCCCTTTCAATGTCAACATTTTATGGTTCTATAAAATCCAAGTCTTCGTAGCCTGTGATTTACAATATATTTACTTTAAATAAAATGTGTCTTACAGGAAACCACATTTGTTAATCAAATCATATTTCCAATGCCCTTCAATACAAAGCCAGAAATGGCTTCCATAATAGAAAGAACTGTAACCAAATGGCTAATTTAAATGCCCACAGTCAGGAATGCAAGAACTCTCTTAAATGACAGAATTAAAGTGGGAAAATGGCCATTTCTGATAAAAGTGTTAACAATTCTTGGTACAAAATAGTACCTTGCATTGGAAAAATGAGCATCAGGTAAGAAACTAAGTGCTTCCTGTAAATGTTCTTCCAAAACCAGAAACTATTGGTTCCATTTTATTTAGTCAAGAATTTTTGCACTGTCACAATTTACAGTGAACAATCTCTTTCAACACAACCAAAACACATTTTTCTTTAATGATGATTACTATCTCATAACTTTTAGGGACAATTTCCCCACATAATTCCTTTCCCTCATGTGTAAAAGACGTCAAGCAAGGCTTTGAGAGGAATATAATATGGTCAAGGTGACTGACTCTGATGTCAGTAAATATTGTGGGTTCAAACCCCTCATGACTTAGGCAAGCTCCTTTCATTAACGGATGCCCAGGTTTATCAGTTATAAAGTGGGGCATTATTGTGGTTTGGATCTGGAATGTCACCTCAAAGTTTCACGTATTCACATGTTATCTTTGGAGCCATGAACTGTTAAGAGATGGAGAACTGGTAGGGAGGAGTGGATTATGGGAATGTGGTGGATTATATTGTGTGTGGTGGAAGACAGGAATGTGGTAGATTATAGATTACGGGCACGTGGTGGATTAAGGCTTAAATCTGGAAGGGGTGGAACACTGGTACAGGATCTGGAAGGGCATATGCTACCTCCTCCCTTCCTTCTGGAGTCTTGGCTTAGTGTTTGCAATGCCATGAGTAGCTGCATCCACCATATGCTTTCACTGCTGTTGACCACCCATGAATGAACTGATACCTTCTGAAACTGTGAGCTGAAATAAATCTTTCCTCTCTAAAGTTGTGAATATTGTGTATTTTGTCACAACAACTAAAGGTAACTAAGACATTCATAGTAGGGATTAAGGGAAATTTTTGCAAATAATGTGATCAGTAATAATTATTAGTGCTTAAATTATAAATGATCGTTAACAACTGGAGCTGTTTGATGTTTTCGCCAGAGCTATTTTGATTACAAGCATATTTTTAATTTTTTCTACTTTGTTACATAACTTGTTTATTATTGTTACATTACAGAAGAAATAAAAAAGCAGCAGATTTTTGAAGATCACAGATGTCATGCATGGAGGATGGCTAGAGATTTTAGCTGTGCACCTAGATTTACAAACTTAATTTCATTCTTTGACTTATTTTTCACTATGAAAGAGGCAACATAGCTTTATTTCATATAACAAAAATAGGAAAAAGGATGTGAGCCATTGGTCTAAGTTGGAATTAATTAAAAAGCTGATCAATTCACTGAACAAGTAGTTATTTACCTACCATCAATTATGTGCAAAGATCAAGGCAAATTCTCATCATAGGAGACTATGTTAGTGACTTTACCATCACTGGAATAAAATCCCAGACGACTACAACTTAAAGGAGAAGAGGTTTATTTGCCTAATAATTTCCGAGGATTCAGCCCAAGGCTGGTTGGCTCCAAGGTAGAAAGAGCTTGGCAGTGGAAAGCTGCTGAGCCAGGAACACCCAGGAAGAGAAGAGTGAGCAGTAAGGACAAGAATATATCCTCCTAGATCGTACTCTCAGTGACCCACCTCCTCCAACGTGGCCCCACCATCTAACAGCATACTCAGTTACGCTCTGACCACTTTTCCAAAGGCCCAGCTCTAAATACATGAGACTTTTACAGGACATTTTGGATCTAAACCATACCATTCTACCATTAAGTCTGGTTGATTCACTGAACAAGAACTGTTTATCCAATATCGATTATGCGCAAAGTTCAAGGGTAATTTCTATCATAGGGAGCCTAAATGAAGAAACTGTCCCTTCTGTTCTCAAGAAATTTATAATTTATTAAACTAAGAGTTTAAAAAAATCACACAATTCTAATGCAAGGCCTAAAGAGTACACAAAGATTAGCATGAAGTGTAGACAGTTTCCTCTACTGTCTGTAAATATTATTTCTTGACATAACAGGGATGTTTTACTCATTTAAAACATTAATCTTAGCAAGATTCAAATTCTATTACCTATTTTTTCTCAATTAAAACAGCACCACATTTAGTTGTTATACATTATTATTATTTTTATACAGAGTCAAATACTCTGTCGTTTCCCTGACAGGTTTAGTCTGTCTCTTAGAATTAAACTTGTCAGATTAACAGATTTCTAAAACTTTGAATGATGTAATGGAGATGATAGTAAGTGATGGTAAAGATAAGATGAAAATTAGAGACCTGGGCATTAGTACTGATTCTATCATTAACTAGCTGTTAAATGTTAGGACTGTCATTTCCCCATGTATGACTTCATTTTCTCATCTATAAAACTGGGAATAGTAATACTACACTCATGGGGTGGAGCTCTTGTGAGGCCAAAATGTAAAAGTGCTTCAGAATCTATGCACCTGTGTGGGGAAGGGATGGGGTAGACTGGCGATTGTTTTGATTTTGAGAGCAACCTGTCCTTCTCCAGCTCAAGGCATCTAATGGTAATTAGTTTCACCCTAGATTTATTGAGGTATAATAGACATATAAAAACTGTACAATGTGAATTTTCACATATGCATATGTTGTTCAGTGATTATTACAATCAAGATAACTTATTTATAAGAATAAAGATAAGTTATCTTTTTAGGGGGAACATGTAAGATCTACTCTCTAAAACACTTATCAAGTATACATTATTAACTGTAGTCATCACGCCGTACATTAGATCTCCTAAACTTACACATTCCATTCACATGAAACTTAAGCCTTTGACCAGCATCTTCCATGTTCCTCACCTCCTACTCCCAAACAACCGCTATTCTACTCTATGCTTTTATAAGCTTGAAATTTTTAGATTTTACATATAGCATAGAGAAGTTGCCCTTCTGTGTCTTGTGTATTTCACTGAGTATGCCAGGATTTCCTTGTTTTCTTTTCAAAGTATTGAATAAATATCCCTCCCCCCCACCTGCCCCCATTGTGTGTGTGTGTTTTGTATACCACATTTTCTTTATCCATTTGTTTGTTGTCTGTTATGGACACTTGGTTTGACTTCATATCTTAACTGCAATGAAGTTGGGAGAGCAGATATCTCTTCAGTGTACTGACTTCATTTCCTCTGAATATAATCCTAGAAGTGGAATTTATGGATCATATATTAGCTCTATTTTAATTTTTTGTGAATCTCCATACTGTTGTTCTTAATGGTTGTACTAGCTTACATTTCTAACCAACATGTACAAGGGTTGCCTTTTGTTATCTTCTTTATTATTTGTTACCATTATAACAAGTATGAGATGAAATCTCAGAGAGATTTTAATTTGCATTTCCCTAATGAATTGTGATGTTGAACATTTTTCACTTGTCAGCTGATCATCTGTATGTTTTCTTTTCAGACATTTCAGTTTGGCTTTCCTAGTTGTTGAGTTATTTGTGTTCCTTATATATTTTAGCTAGCTACTAATCCTTGGTCAGATGTATGACCTTAAAATATTATTTATGTTCTTACCCAAACTGACTGTTATCTTTATTAAATTGGGGTTGTGATTATTCTAAAGGAAGTCTGTAGAATTTTTGCTGAAAAGACTAGAGCTGGATCATCTGGAAGAAATATTTAAGAACCTGATAATCACTACTTCTAATTTCCCTCTGAATAAAAAAAAATACTATCTGCTCAGAGATGGGGTTTGAATAAAAAAAAATACTATCTGCTCAGAGATGGGGTTTTTCAATAGCACAGGAGGGAGTTAGATGGTGATAATAGTGAATAGTGTTGAAGATATCAAGGTGCTTTAGAAATTAAATTGGTATAGCTCTGCTTTCTCATTTTAGGGTTGAAGAAACAGAAGATAATTAAGGAGGTGAACATTACAATAATAATATATAGCACTGCCAGAATTCCTATGATGTGCTGGACACTGTCCTAAGTGCATTATCTCATTTAGTCCCCACAATGATTCATTGATGTAAGTATCACTATACCCATTTTAAAGGTGAGGAAGTGAAAATAGTGAGGGTTAAGTAATTTAAGTAATTAAATTCACACTAAAAATGTAACAGAAAGAAAATAATAGGAATCTCTCTGGAATAGTTTTCTTCCTAAAATCATATTGCCAGGGGTGGGGCATAGCTCAGTCTCAGTAGAGCTGCAACTGCAGGGCCCTGGGTTTGATTTCCCAGCACCACATAAACTGGGCAGGGTGGCACATGTCTGTAATCCCAGAACGTGGGAGGCTGAATCAGGAAGATGGCTGTTTGAAGCCAATCTGGACTATGTAGCAAGTTTAGGGCCAGCCTGGACTACAAAACGAGACTCTCTCTCTCATATATATAAAATTGTCTACTGAAAACAATTTAAACTTCTAAGTATGAAACTCAAGACCTTCCATAGTCAGACCCCGGTCTATCTTGCCAAGCTTGTTGTTATTCATCTTCCCTAATCTTGCACTTCAGTAGCTTTCTGAATAGATCACATGCTTACTAACTGACTGCCTTGCTTTTGGTGTCTTGGGCTCCCTTCTTGCCACCTGTACTGGTCTAAGGGTTTCCAGTCATAACAGGTGCAGCTCAGTACCACTCAGTCCATTGCCCCCATTTCTACCCTGTCACTAACGTTGGGACCTTTTTATCTCATTATTTTTGTAAATTTTATGAAAGGACAATGGGCAGCTAGGAAGAGGGTGAACCTCTGAAAAAGGAGGGGGGATAGATAGTTAGTGATTCCCCAAACTTCACGTCTCTAATGTATTATAGAATTGGAATTCATGTTTATATAAATTTAAATAAATAAAATGGTAGGATATTAGTCACCTACAAAATACACTTGAAAACAATAGAAAGTCATTGATCCTAGTGTTGAGTATGATTGTTATCTTAAAATGTTGTATTAAAGAAGTTGCATAAAATTAAGATAATAAAAAAATAATAACAAAAAAACTAAATTGTTCAGTTCTCCTAGAAGCTTTCAGCCTCCTCTGTGCTTCTGGAGCTCTTCACTCTGACCTTCAGCCCAGAAAAGGCTTTTGTTATGGCTTAGTCAGGGAGAGAGGATGACAAAAGAACCTATACTTTTGTTGATTTCTGTAAGTCCTGCCAGCCTAGCAGGCTTGTCATAAAAATGTACCGAGCTAATGGATTTGAAAGAACCTTTTAAACTAGAGTACTGTTTTTGCATTTTGGATAGCCTTTTACTTGCTACATTTGGGAAAGCAGAGCTCTTTTAGGGTCCGCCTATTTTCAGGTGGGTAAATTTCCATCTCTGATCCACATTAAGGAGAACTGAAAATGTCAGAGCTGACTGAGCAAAAGGTCAAGTAATAGAAGATAACATGAACAAATAACATACTGACTTTTTTAAGTGATGAGAGTGTCTAGACAATTATGGTCTTGGGTTTCAGTTCTTACAATTAGAGGAACATAAAATGACCAGAAAATAAAGATAGTTGCTTGAAATTGCTTGTATACATTCATAACTTTGAGTTGACTTGCAAAGTCTGTGTTCACTTAAAAAGGCTGAGAGGGGGTTTATGCCCTTTTGCTGTTAGAGTGATAGGGTTTTAGTGTCATACAATGAAGTTTGGCTACAGGCCCAGGTTTCACTTCTATGTATACATGTATAAAACCTACCTCCATGAAAAAGGATGATGCTCAAAAGCCTCTAGAAAGACAGCTATCTGCTATGAAGGAGTCACACGGGACAAACCGATTGACCATTTTTGGCCCATATTAGTCTAAATTGGTTCATCTATTGGCTAACAATCTTTTCTGAAGTAGGTCTAACTCTCAGTAGGCATACTTTCATGTCATTAAGTCTAGAACTAAAGCCTTCTTTATTAGCATGTATATGTAATGTACAATGGTTACGTGAAATTTGAGAATCTTGAGTACATACGTATCACAGCAACTTCACTATAAATACCCTGCCCGCTTTCTCACGCTCCCACACCATCCCTCATACCCCTGACTCCCAACATCTCGTTTATTAACTCTATTATTTATTTATACTCTGGGTTTCTCATATTATGGAAACCATGCAATATTTTATCTTCTCCGTCTGATTCACTTTACTAAGTAAGCGTAATGGTCTCAAGTTATATCCATTTACCTACAAATGACTCATATTTGTCCGCCTTGTTGGCAGAATAGTTTTTCACTGTGACATATACCACATTTTAAAAATCCATTTGTCTATTGATGGATGTTTTGGCACCTTCCATGATTTAGCTATCACTAGTTGTGTTGCTACAAATATAGGTAATTTCTGTATCTCTGCTGCTATATAGTACTTTTAACTCTTTTAGAAAGATATCCAGAAGAGGTATTGCTGGGTCAAAGGGAATATTTATCTATTTTCAGCTTTTTTGAGGAATCTCTATGCTGCCTTCCATAGTGGTTGTATCAATTTACAGTCCCATCAGCAATGTAAGAAAGTTCCTTTTCCCTGCATCCTCTCCAGCATCTATTTTTTTTTTTTTTTGAGTTCTTGATATAAGCCATTCTTACTAGGGTAAGATGGTATTTTAGTGTTGTTTTGATTTGCATTTCTCTAGTGGCTAAGGGAGGTGAACATTTTCTCCTTTATTTGCTGGCCATTCATACTTCTGAGAACTGTCTATTCATTTCAACTGTACATTTTTAACCAGCTCTTTGATTTTAAGGGCTTCGTGGCTTTTTTTTTCTTTTTCTTTTTTCTTTTTGGTTGTTACTGTTTTGAGACAGGGTCTTGCTCTGTTACCCAGGCTGGTCCTGAACTCACCATGTGGCCCAGGCTAGCCTCAGACTCACAGCAATCCTTCTGCCTCAGTCTCCTGAGTGCTGAGATTACAGACATGCACCATCATGCCCAGTTTATGTGGTGCTGGGGAATCAAACTCAAGGCCTTACATTTGCAAGGCAAGTGCTTTAACTGCTGTGCCATTCCTCCAGCCCCTAAAGGCTTCTTTTTTCTTCAGTTCTTTGTATAGTCTGGTAATTAACCTCTGTCTAAGATGTAGGTGATAATTTTTTGCCTAATCTGTCCATTTTCTCTTCACTCTTGTTAGTTGTTTCCTTAGCCATGCAAAAGATTTTTAATTTGATTTAATCCCACTTGTTGATTCTTGGGGTTTTTTTTGTTTGTTTTTGTTTTTGCATTATGTGTCCTATTAAAAAGGTCTTTGTCCACACCTATATCCTTAAGAGTTTTACCTATTTCACTCTCCAGGAGGATCAATGTGTTAGTTTTAACATCTAAATCTTTGATCCACTTTGATTTGAATTTAGTACATGACTATATGTGTGTGTCTAGATTCACTCTTCTGCATATGGATAACCAATTCTCCCAGCACCATTGTTTGAAGAGGCTATTTTTTTCTCCAGTGCAAATTTTTGGCCCCTTTGTCAAAGATCAGATAGCTGAGGACAATTGAGATTGTCTCTAGATCCTCTGTTCTCTTCCATCGGTTACCTTATCTGTTTTTGTGCCAAGACCATATTGTCTTCATTGCTATTGTAATATAACTTGATGTATGGAAACATAATGCCACCTGCTCTTTCGTGTTTTTTTTTTTCTTTTGTCAGGGTTGCTTGGCTATTCTGGGTTTCTTTTGGTTCCATATAAATTTTAGGATTGTTTTCTCAAGTTCTGTGAAAAATGTTCTTGCTATTTTGAGGAATTGCAATGAATCGGTATATCACTTTTTAAGGAGCTATTAAGAATGGAATTATTCTTCTCAGCTCTTTACCAATGAGTTCATTGTTAGTGTAGAGACATGCTGTTGATTTTATATTTTATCTGAATTTGTTAATTAGTTCTAAGAAGTTGTTGATGGGGTTTTGGGGTCTTCTATGTACAGAATCATGCCATTGCAAATAAGGATAGTTTGACTTCTTCCTTTTCAATGCATATTTCCTTTATTTCATTCTCTTGCATGAATACTCTGGCTAGAATTTTGACTAGTATATTGAATAAGAGTGGTGAAAGTGGATAGCCTTGTTGTGTTCCTGATGTAAGGAAAAATGCCTTTTATTTTTTCCCATTTACTATGATATTGACAATAGGCTTGGTGTAAATGGTTTCTCTCAGTTTTAGGTAAGGTCCTTCTATGCCTGTTTTCCTCAGGGTGGTTGTCACAGATGGATGTTGGATTTTTTTCAAAGTTCTTTTCTGCATCTATTGAGATGATCATGTGATTTTTATTCTTGTTTTTATTTATGTGATGTATTACATTAATTTATTGATGTATGTTGAACCATCTTTACATCCCTAGAATAAGTCAACTTGACCATGGTGTATGAACTTTTCAATGATTTGTTGAGTTATATTCACGAATATCTTGAGGATTTGAGGATTTTTACATCTATATTCATTAGGGAGATTGGTCTACAGTTTTCCTTCTTGGTTTAGTTTTTGTCAGGTTTTGGTGTCAGGGTAATGCTAGCTTCCAGAAATGAGTTTGGCAGTGTTCCTTTTCTTTCAATTTCATGGAACAGTTAGAGAAGTACTGGTTATAGCTCTTCTGTGAAGTATTGGTGGAATTCAGCTGTAAATTCATCTGGCCTTGAACATTTCTTTGTAAGTAGAGACTTTATTACTGCCTCAATTCCCTTGCTTTTCATGGGTATATTCAGTGATTTTATGTACTCTTTATTCAATTTTGTTATCTTGCATGTAGCTAAAAATGTATTCATTTCTTCCAAATTCTCCTATTTATTGGAGTATAAGTTTTCAAAATAGTTTCTTATAATTCTCTGAACTTCTATAGTGTCCATTTTAATTTCGCCATGGTAAGTTTACATTACATTAACTTATTGATGTATGTTGAACAATCTGTATCTTCCTAGAATGCATTCATAAGGGTTTCTTTCCTTCTTTTGGTTAGTTTAGCTACTATTTTATGAAACTTGTTTATTCTTTTTGACAAACCAACTCTTCAATTCATTGATCTTTGCTTTTTTTTAGTTTTAATTTCATTAGTTTCTACCTCTGATATTTATCATTTCTTTTCTTATACTACTTTCTGATTTAGATTGTTCTTCTTTCTTTAGGACCGTGCAGTGCTTCACTAAATTATTTATTTGTGATTGCTCTTACATGCTTTCCTCCTTTAAAAAGAATTTCCTTTTTCCCCTATTTGAAACCAGGAGTGAATGACATGGTTACTGGGATGTGGCTTTTGAAGAAGATAAAGCATTGTTTTTTTTTTTTTCAAGAAGGCACAAAAAGAGATAGGGAAGAAGAAAATGAATGTCTGCAAATATTGGTGGTTTGCATGATAAAACAGGAAGCAAGTATGTTTTGTCCCTACATTCTTTAGTGGAGGGACATAACTCGTAAACAGCTGCTTCGTGTAGCCAGAGACTTCTATGTGAGTTTCTCATTGTTTCTACCTCATACACTAGCTTGTGGGACAGTGCATCATGTTATTAAGTCAAAGAGAATATTAGAAGAGAAACAATAAGTTTTAAAAAGCCACGTGGTGTGTGACATGTCCAGGAAGACAGTAAATCAGAAGCCGGGGAACTTTATCTTACTATCAGCTCAATCATGATGCTGTAAACCTTTCCTTAACATCCTCTGTTTCTGATTTTTTTCCCAATTTTTTGATTAACATGTATTTGTGATACACAATAGTTACATTAAACTTGCAAATTTTGTACACGTATATAATACATCAACTTCACATTCCTGACTTTTGACTGGCATAAAGATGGAAGGTAAATATCAAGTTCAAGGACTGAGACACAAGGTTAGTATTTCTTCAGAATGTTTTCACAGCCCTTATATTTACAAAGCAGCCACAGATAAAGCCTCTCATATCCACATGCTTTGTGATTTTGTCATTGGATTTAGGCTTAGAGGAGATCTCATGAGTGTTATAACGTTACAAAAATACTTTTCACTTAATTCCTAGTCTGGATTAGGCTAGCAATTTCCAGGATATTGCCAGAAATCTAGCACATTGCAGTTCTTTTTTAAATTAAAGTTTTTTAAAGTTTGAAATGAAGCTCATAAGGAGTTGCAAAAATTGAGCACTTCTGTAAACTGTTTACCCAGCCTTCTCCAACAACACACAACCACAGAACATTATCAAAACCAGAAAATAACTGTGGTACAATACTATCAACTACAAAATTTATTGAGATTTCAGCACGTTTTACTTTTGAAGTTTTGTTTTATTTTCAGTCCTGGAGGTTTATCCCAGGACTTCCGACCTACGAGGTACGTATTCTACCACTGAGCTACCTCCCTAGCCCTTCAGGGGTATTTTTAAAATAAAATGTTATTATGTGTTTTTACCATCACCATCAGGATACAGAAATGTTGCATCACTAGAAATAAGCTTCCTTGTGATACCCTTTATAATCAGTTATACTGGGAGTATTTAGTTTTAACTAAGATTTAATCTCTCTAAAGTGGCCATCGGGCTAGAGGAATGGCTCAGCAGTTAAAGCACTTGCCCAGCAAGAGCATAGGAAGCGCTAAGTACCTGAGTTTGATTCCCCAGCACCACATAAGCCAGGTGTGATGGCACACACCTGTAATCCCAGCACTCAGGAGGCTGAGACAGGAGGATTGCTGTGAGTCCAAGGCCAGCCTGAGCTTCATAGTGAATTCAGGACCAGATTGGGCTGCAGAGTGAGAACCTGTCTCAAAAATGAAATAAAGCGGGGCCTCTGTTGGGAAATACTCTCCTGAAGTGGTTCTTTTGCATTCTCTGCTGACGCTCAAAATGTCACACTTGACCTACAGAGGAAGGCTATTTTCCCATTAAGTCCCCGGCACATGTGAGAACAAGTTTTTATTGTTTGAGCTCCCTTAGCACAACTGTAAAAGGTGGAAATTTTTTAAGGACTTGAAAAAATATGAAGGAAGAACACAAAGAAAAGAAAGTACAAGAATACACCAAACAATGAAGCTTCCAAACAACTTGTCTTAGTCTGTATTACTTAAATGTAAGTCTCTTTATCCATATCCCATGCTTTATTCTGTCTCCTCAGTTACCTGGGCCTCAGCCTCCATTCACTAGCCAGCCAGATTCCCAGATATCTTGACTGCTTCCTTACTCTCCACATTTCCATATAGTATGAATAAATTTATTTTCTGTTACTTGTGACTACTCCTTTCCTTTCTTCCATCAAGTATTCATACCTCCAACCTTATTTAGCCATCCCCAAAAGTTATAATTTCCCATCTGACATTTTATCCACAATTGATTGGTGACTGACACAACTAATATTCTTATCCTTTAGATGAGATCCTGATAGCAGTAACATAAAGCTGTGATAAGGTCTCCTATTATGGGCTTCCAAAAAAGTACCCCACAGCATTGCTCAGAGTTGCAAGATGTGCTTTCACAGGTTTATCTCTAAGATGGTCTCCTCTACAGATCTAAACTCACTAGGGAAAAGAACTGTCTTAGTTACTCTTTCATTCTGGGACACAATACCCGCCACACACAACTTAAGGGAGGAAAAGTTTATTTTAGCTCACATTTTCAGAAGGTTTCAGTCTATTTGAGGGCTCACCTGAAGAAAAGCTGTTCATCCCATGGCAAACAGGAAATGGTGAGAGAGGAAGGTGGAGCTACCTTATGTCCTTCCGGTCATGGCGGAGCGGCCTACTCCTTCTGATCAGGCTCCACGTCTTAACACAGGAAATGGATTAGCCCCCATGATTGAATCACTTTCGAAACATGAGGCTGTGGGGCGGGGGCATTCCACATTCAAACTCTTAAGAACTATATTTATTTATTTCTCTACATATAAATCAATATGAACTTAGCTGCTGAAACATCACTCATTTATTATCTCGCAGTTTGACTGAATTCCAGTAATGGCTTAGCTACATTTCCTGAAATGAGAGTGCTAGCCAGGCTGCATTCCTTTCTGAAAACTCTAGCACAGCTTTAGGGAATAACTTGTTTCATATCTCTTTTGTGTTGATGGATAATTGATTTCCTTGCAACTGTAAAGCAGAGGTTCCTGTTTTTCTATTGGCTTTTTGTGATAATGCTGTAAGAGCCTCCTACAGACTGCACTTCTCCCTCAGTAGTTTACAACATGGATATTTTCTTTATTCCAGAGTAGGTGGAGCACAGCTGCCTGAGTTCATTTTACCTCTCTACTTTTAAAGCATTTATGTGAATAGGACAGGCTCACTACACAGTCTCCCTATGCTAAGGTCAGCTGTGCTACCTGATGTAACTTAATTACTGGAGTAAAACGCACCATCTTTAAAGTTCTAGGGAGTATTATGGCATTCATGCTAGGAGGAGGCAAATCTTGGGGCACATCCTAAATTCTGTCTCCCATAGGACATACCATTTTTCCTTTTTAGAAAGTTTTTTGAGCAGTTGATTCACCATCCAGAATGAAGGCTGAATGAAATACAGAATAGTTTTCTAATTGATATGCCATGAACAGGTAACATGTACGGCCAAATAGCGATTCCTTCAGTCCTGGAAATATGAGTCAGAGCCTGGAATTATGTGAGCTTCTAAGCCCAGTGGAATCACACTGTGAGCTGCCTTGGTAACATACCCCAGGAAGCTGCACAAATACTGAAATTTTATTTGTGTGCTTGACATGAAAAAGGTCAGAAACATAACTTTGGTGCTTCTGGAAAATCAAAACAAGCTATTCAGACCAACGTAAAATGTGCTAAGAACTGAGATCTTATGCCTCTCTATTCTAGGCAAGGTCACTGTGATATTTAATGGTACATTGAATGTGCAGACTGCTATTTAAAATACAAACACATTACCCAAGAACTGTGTGTGGAATGGACTTCATACTTCAGTTAAAGTGGAATTCCTTTTTTCTTATATGGTCTTAAATAAAAATGCACAAAGCAATAATTATACATCTATGTTAATGGGTACATGCAATTTATAAAATGAAATTTGTGATAAGAATGACAAAATAGTGAGAGAAAAGCTGTAGTAGCTTTTGCTATTTTTTTGTTTATTTTTAACTGATGCACAAAAGCAAAAGCTGTATATAATGGGGTACTATGTAATTTCTTATATGTATATCTTATATAATGTTTAAGTAACAATAAATATAGTTATATAATCAAACACATTATTTCTCTGTGGTGAAATTTTTCAAAATCCTTTCACCTGTTTGAAATGTACAGAGTTTAATTGTTGCCTACAGTCATCATAATATGCAACAGTACTCCAGAATTTCTTGTTCCTATCTAACCATATCTAGGTACCCACTGATTAACATTTTCTACTTATACTTCCTCATCCCAGTGTCTCCAGCCTCTGCTAACCATTATCTTACTCTTAACTTCTATGAGATCAACTTTGTTAGATTCCATATATGAGTGAGATAAAATGACACTTATCTTTCTTTGCCTGACTTATTTCATGTAACATATTGATATCTAGAACTTCGATGTTATAGCAATTACAGAACATTTTATGATGGAACTGTATGCTCTTGTGTATATGTACTACATTTTTTGTGTATTCATCATTTTGTAGACATAGGCAAACTGTTAGTTCTAAACCCCTGTAAAACTAAAATAGAAAGTTAAATACTTCCAACAGGGTAAACATTCCCATTTTGAAAAGGAGGAATATGGGGATGTAAAAGATCTGGACCAAAGCAAGACTGAAATCCAATATGGAAAACATTAAGTTCTATAGTTCCATTTCTACCTCCTCAGGGCGGTTTTGGTGAGAGATAAAACTCTGAAGCACTTGAGCAACCTGCATGGCCTCTCTTTTGGGCTGGTTCTGCTCACTGACTGCAGTTTTCCTCAGCAGATGCTCTGCATTCCTTGTATTAATTTCCTGGGGTCACCATTGTACCTTCAATTTCACTCTTGTCACTCCACATATGCAGAGGTTCCTGGCAGGAACCATGACCCTGTCACATGTTTTTTTTTTTTCCTGGCATTTCAGGTCTTTTCCTAGCATTTCAGACCTTCTGAATTCTACATGTGTCTTAGTTACTTTTTCATTGCTGTGACTCAATACCCGACACCCACAAACTCAGGAAAGGAAAGGTTTATTTCATCTCATAGTCTTGAAGGTCACAGTCCATTCAGGGGTGGCCGGCAGCAATTGAAGTACATGGCAGAGAGAGAGGTGGAAGCAGCTGCCCCGAACAAACAGGAAGACAAGCTGAGGCTAGTTGAGACTAGTCCCAGTCCTCCAGGAAGGCAGGTGCAGCTTATGTATCCTTTCAGGTCTCCGCCCAGTAACCAGTCCCTCCTGCATCCAGGTGTGGCCACTACACACCGTTAATCCTAACTTAACTGCAATCCACCCCTCCAGACCAGACCCCAATCCACCAACATCACATGGTT